>JASPKZ010008545.1:0-186851 GCA_030220185.1 Diploptera punctata
CCCAATAAGATATTCAATGCATCATCTAATTCAAGATCCTGGTTAAAAAATTGAAACATAGTGTCCATATTCCACAAATAAACAACTTTCAGAAATTCCTTGTTTCTGTAAAATAGTTTTCCTGTGGCATCTGTCTCTATTCCACTGGGCAACTGATATATTAAGTTCTCTTCATATATTCTCACTTCGCCTTTGATCCATTATTGTACATCCAGCCACACTCCTCAGAAACCTCATTTCTGACGTTTCTATTCTTCGTTCTTGGTTTTTGGTTAAGATCCATATAGTAGTGTGGGAACCGCCATTGATTTATAAAATTTTAAAGTGTCTCCTTTCTAGTTCCTTTGAGACTTTGTTTTATGGTGCCACACATATAATTAAATTTATTTAGTTTGTTTTCAATGTCTTCAATATTTTTATATGACACATTGTATCCCAGGTAATTAAAATTGCTCACTTGTTCTATTATTTTATTCTCTAATTGGATTTTTACTCTTAGTGGCTCACACTCTCGAAAAGCTAAAACTTTTGATTTTAGAGTAAATATTTTCAAGTTGTGTGTTTCACATATTTTACTTAGTTTGTAAATTACCCATTATAGGCCATCTTCTGTCTCAGATATCAAAACCAGGTTTTTTATGCCATGTTGAAATTAAATATTTATTACTTTTTACATTATATGTAATATCCATTATCCTTTAAATTCTTGCATAACTTACAAAGGCTTGGTACAATATCAATTGTACAGTTTAAAACAGTTTAAAAATAAATAATATGCTACAACTGTACCTAAGATCTAAATTAAAGGTCAATTGACTGGTGTTTGTGCTACTGCTGAGGATTTTCTCTTAGCAATCACCTACGAAAATAGTAGGCAATATGATGGCATCCCATCGACCCTGGTATCTTGTTTCCATCACTTTTATATCTTTATGATGGTGTCTCTCATAACATTCTTCACTTAGTGCTCCTAAATTCTCTGGGAAATGTTCAAGATGAGTGTGAAGGAACTGTACCTTCAAGCTCATCCCAGTGCCCTGAACTTTTCAAGTATGGTTTCACACTTTTCTCACATTGTTCAACTTTATTGTTACACCAGACACTTCTCGATGATGTCCGTGTATGTTTCCAAAGCTTGTAGTTCCACATCAGACATGTAGTTTTTAAAAGTAACAAGTTTGTGAATCTGTGACCATGAAAAAGTCTTCCTTCACTTTTGCCTCCAACAGTAACAGAATTTTTTAGCAATATATTGGTAACAAGGAGCATTTATGTCCAAAATTTTAACAAATTGCTTCATAAATCCTAGTTTTGTGCTCAAAGGAGGTAGCAATATTTTTTTTTTTCAGAATAAACTAATGTGTGATTTATTAAATTGTTTGTTTCTGGCACCAGTTGATTTTTCTTGGTGAATTTGTAACTTTCCAGTACCTTTTGCTGGCTCAGAGTCTCAGTCACACGAAAAACACAGAAATTTCATGTATCTTCTTTGTTGCCCCAAGAAAATACTGCACACTTTAAGGTCACAGCACATGTACCACTTGTTTCATTATATTTTATTTCTTGTAGAATAGTACACTTGTTTGTATGTGTATACTCAATGAACTACTGGAACTATGGCTAATCTTTTCATATTATCCAGAAGAATGCCTTTTCGACTTCTTTTGCTAGAGACAATAAATATATGGCAATCTGCCGGTTCGTAAACTGTTCTGGGCAACCATTCAAGCCAGGGATACAACAATATTACACAACTTCCCTCTCTTTACAAAATACCTCTTAAATTTTTCATGATTTCTATACCAATAAAAAGTTGTACCAGCAGTTAAAAGAATTGTCTTCTTTAAATCTCGAGATAAAAGATCACCTTTATCTTTAGTAAGACCCAAATCACTTACCAAATTGTTTAATTTTGGTTAATTGATAGGACGCGGATAGGTTTTCTTTTGATTGTTAGGACAAATTGAAATTATTTTGTGTGCTGTGCTACTACTCTCTTGTAGTGTTGTAGGAATTGTAATGTCTGGCCCATGTGCTTGGCAGCAATATTGCTTCTGCAGTTTTTCTCCCAGGAACTGGGTAATATGTAACCAGGAGAGGGTCATAGGATGAATCTACCTTCAGTTAAAACACAGTGACAAAACTACTGTGAATAAAATCAGTGATTATATTATAAAATTGTATTATATTTTAAGTGTTTACATATTTTAATGCTCCACGTACATACTGCATACAAGTGGTGGACTATACACTTTCATTTTTTATGTTAAAAATAGAATGGTGAAAAAATGTATGTGATACGCTAAAAATAGCAACAGATCCATTATCAAAGTATTTGACTTATTTGCATTAATGTGTATCATGCTGCAAAATCTTCAATGTCTGTGTGTTTCATGATCGATAAATTTGAAGGATTTTAAACAAATCTTAGAAGAATATTTTTGGGTAAGGCACTTGTAGTCTGCTGTGCTTTAATAAGGGTGAACATTATTTACTGATATGTAAAGATGTGAATGTTTGGTAATAATGTTCCAAAAATCAATAAAATTGTCAAATATTACCAATTTCATAAAGTTGGAACAAGGAATGGGCCGACATTTATGCACAAAAATCACAATATTTTCATGAATAACTTAATGACTTGAAATTAATACATGCAAACATATTTTAATGAGAAATACTCAGGAAACAAAGAAAAAAGCCATTTTAAGTTTAATTTACTATCCGATTGCCTGGATGTGAACTTATCCCGATCTTGTTTGCACCAACTGAACTTGAAACTACCATTTTCATGACCAGTTTTTTTACTTTGTCTTCTTCTTCTCCCTTCCAAGTATTAGCCAAGGCCTGTTACGATCCTATAGAAAATTTCCCCCAGGTTCATAGGACAGGCCAAGATTTTCGTCCTCTTGGTATATAATTATAAACAAGCTTTGGGGATCCGATTTTGAACTCATTCTTTCAAGATGGTGTTTCCAATTTAATTGGTACTGTTTAATATATTCCAAAATTGGCGTAGTCCTCAATTCTTTTAAGATATCGGTGTTCCTTTTCCAATCCCATCTGGTGTAACCTGCTGTTCTGAGCATGAATCTCATTTCACAAGCCGTTATTCTGCTTTCATGCTGTCTTTTTAGTGTTCATGCTTCACTACCATAGGTCAACACTGGTCTAGCCAAAGTGTTATATAAACGTAATCTGGTGTTTTTTTGTACAAGGGATGGTTTCATAACTTGATTAATAATTCCCAAACTTTTATTATAACTAGTAATTTTTTCAGGGATATCCTTTTCATCCCAGATAGAGAGATAATATCCAAGATATTTAAATTGATTAGATCTCTCTAAAATTTTATTCTGGCGACAGATTTTACTTTGTATGGGGTCCTTCCCATGAAATGCCATAATTTTAGTTTTGTTAATTGATATTTCCATATTAAATTTTGCAGCTACTTTTGTAAATTATAAATTGATCGTTGCAAATAATTTTCGGAAAGTGCCAGAAGCGCTAAATCATCTACAAAAAGAATAGCATCGAGTTTGAGGTTCCTATTGATGGGTATATATATATATATATATATATATATATATATATATATTTTACTTTGTACGTTTTAGTTTTCATCTCTTCTCTACCTTCCCTTTGAGATGGAGGCAAAACTGAATTGAGACTTTCACAATCCATCACAGTTACTCAGAAAACTATAAATTGAACAATATCATATTAGACCTCTCTGATTATATTCTTATATACATCCAGTGAATGCTAATCTCATTGTAAACCAAAAAAATAGAAGTTAGTTCTATTGCTCTAAAAAAATTAGTAAATGTATAACAAATCTGCATTATTGTTAATAGTTATTTCTCAACAATCATCTGTTATTAATATTTTCCAAGCCCAAAGATATTTAACAGTAAAATATATGCTATTTATAACTACACTGCCGACTTACAAATCACCCGGAAGTAAGAGTGGAATAAATAATCTCACATTTCGTAAATATTAAACATTACAATTATTTTTAGATTCTGATGTTGTATTATTCACTAAATAGTCACTCCAAATCCAATGCGAGGTTGAGTTTTTCATTAGACAAAATCAAGAGCGACGAAGTTTTTTTAAAAAAAAAACAAACTTCCTCATCGTTGGATTACTTTTCATAATGTATATATACACACAGACATGTTTGCCTAAATCATTTTTGAAGAGAGAAAAAAATGTCATGGGTATGGGATTGTACGAGATAGGATAAAGGTAAAGTAAAGTATTCTCACTACAGGCCTCAAGGAGGCCCTGGGGTAGTGGGAGGTTAGGCTCCCACTATTTCTAGACAATCGGCACTTGATGTCAGCCGGGTTGTCAGCCCTGCGTGACGACCCGCCTTTACCCAGAACAAGCCGTCTGATACTCATTTCCGTTAGAGGCTGAGTCGACCCCAGGGCCATAGTGCCGCCAGAAGGTTTGGGTCAGTTTAAAAATCCTGACCCCACCGGGACTTGAACCCTCGACCTTCCGGCTTGTAGCTCAGTGCCCCCGAGATAGGATAACACAAGTGGTTACTTTCTTTTGAAAAAATGATTCCTCTACATTGTGTGAAAACATTGCACATGAATTCTGAGAAGCTTATGTTTGACCTGATGATATATTGTAAGTTTCATGTTACAGGATGTCAAAGTTGAAATAAAATCAGAAGAAGAAGAATAGACCGACTATCCTGATATTGAACATGAAACATTTCCAGCTCCTGGCAAAATGAAACTTGAGGTAATGTTTTTGTTGGTATTTAAGAATTGGAGAGTGAAAGTAACGGATCCTTGTACTAGTGACAGCTACAACAGTGCTGCTGCTCATACATGGAGTAACTCCACACAATTGGTTATTCAAACGTGATATAATTTCAGTCGGAACAGTAAAAAAATCCAGCATATAGTAACTGTTGTAAAATAAGCGAAATTCTTTAACGACATAATTTGGGGTTTGATTTTGCTAGTTTGTGGAATGTATCTTCTTTTTTTAATTAAATTGTATGTATCCAAATTCATTGTGGAGAAGTAAACATGGTCGCCATTAGAGAGATTTTAAAATTTTGCCTTTTGTTTATATGCCAGATTTTTATTTATTTTTTTCTTGAGATTATATTTATCATTGTGATTCATTGACATATATTATGGTTTGTTGCAAAAAAAAATGAAAATTGCAGCTGCTGGAGTAATTTTAAATTTTTTCTTCGGTTAGCCTTCATTCTAATGATCTGATGTTCAAACTGAACCTTACATTTGTAAGTTTGGTAATTCCATTACAGTCGTTGGAGTAGTAGGGGTTAGGGCTCCAACCTTTCTAGACAATTGGCTCAAAATGTCTTCTGGGTTGTCAGCCTTGCATGATGGCCGCCTCTATCTTAAACTCTTTATAGGATGAAGAAGGTCTACAATTCATTAGTGTTAATAAGCTTTTAGTTTATGCTGACGATGTAGTGTTATTTCTCTATTGAGTAATTGTGGCAGAAATTTAATATCAATGAAACTAATTACATGGTCTCATATAGAAGTAGATTATATAATGTGAATGATTCAATTAATGACAGATGAGGGAAATTTTGAAGAAAAGGTTGAATTCAAATGCCTAGGAACAATAATTACAAACAGGGGTCACGTGCACTAACAAAGCCCAACTCTGGGAATGCATGCTATTTGTATTAGAGGGACTCTTGTCATGTCAACGTCTGATGATATGTAAAACTGTTAAGTTATATGCATAGGATAATTGAATCTTACTTTAAAAGAGGTGAGAGATTGTGAACATAAAGTTGCAGGACTTTTTTGGACCAAAGAGAAATGAAAGAGACAGATGAATTGAAAGACTACTAACAGTGATTTCAATTTTAAAATGTGTAGCTTATAAAACAGTGCCCTCAACTCTAATAACTTCTGTTATAAACGTCGTCACACTATTAAAATTGTAGGCCTTTCAAAAAAATGCTTCATCCTCAGGAATACTTATGGTGCTGAAAAGATTTCTTTATTCATACAGAGGCTTTGGTTGTGGGCGTGTTCTCATTTAGAATATTTTTATTTCTCCTTCCTTGAATAATTTCAATCTCTTCCGGGATATTGATTTTTTGTCTATTGTTCTCTTTGTGGATTATTGATATTGTTTTATATCTATGTCCGGTTCTGAAGTGTGGTTCAGCAAAACTTGATTTTCCTCTCTCTTTTAATAAGTTTGAGGAAATGTTCAATTTAATCTCACTTGTTAAAACTAAAACTTCTTGAAGCAGAAAATAAAAATATGCTAAATGAGAACACGCCCAACAAATACAGCCCTCTGTATGAAAATATACAAATAATTTCAGTACCATTATTATTTCCTGAGGATGAAGCATGTCTTTGAAAGGCTCATAGTTTTAATAGTGTGACGATGTTTATAGCAGAAGTTATTATAGTTGAGGAAGACTGTTTTATAAGGTACAAATTTTAAAATTGAAATAACCTTAACCTGAACGGTGTTCAAACATGATAGTTACCGTGTTTGAAAAAAACATGAAATATGAGGTAAGATGTTAAAATGACTCATTAATTTATTCAACATGATATTAAAAGTATAGATACTAACAGTGAGTTACACAATTTTATGGGTAGAGCGAGGAATTATATGAAGAAAATTATATTAAAAATGAAATCATAATAACAAAATATGAAAATTAGGACACAAAAATATTATGAAGCTACTATTTTTTCAATTTTTTTACATATATTTACATACACAAGCCCTGTATACATACTAGCATACAAATGAGACAAGAAGACCTTTTTGTAGCTCAAGAAATCAAGAGTTTCACTGCATTTCCATTTCAATTAATTTTTCATTAACTCTGACTCATATAGAATATCATGTTCATGATTTGAAGCAATTGTAATGGTTCACTTGAAGTGTAGTTGTTTGAGAAATCATACTAACAAGCTGGAAGGTCGTGGGTTTGAGTCTCAATGGGGTTAGGTTTAGCTGGACCAAACCTTCTGAAGGCATCATAGCCTAGGGTTTACTCAGCTCTTAGTTTAAAATGAGTACCAGATGCATGTTCTGGGGCAAAGGCAGCCGTGACCACAGGACTGGGAGCCCAGTGGACATCCCTTGGCAATTGTTTAGAAATTGAAGTTTCAACATCCATCTACCCCAAGGGCCTCCAAGCCTAAGTTTGACAGTTTGTTTCAATAAATTATAGTGGGTTCACTTTCGTATCAATAAAATTAATAATGGGCTTATATAAAACACGATCAATTAATTTATCCAATGATATGTAAATTCCAAATCCAAACATAAAAACAAAACATAGTAACTGGTAGTAGACCTCATCTTCCATCTAATATACCACTGACAAAATTTAGAGTAGTACAGTTTTGGATGACTTCTATTTACCTTGTCATAAAGATAATGAATTCCAGTATATGTAATGTCACAATAACAGTGAATCAGAACACACATAGACCAGTCCTAACTAATTCACATGCACAATCAAACCCGTAGGTTCATGGCCACAGATACATAAGCTCTCCATACATCTCTATCCTGAGAAAATGTTTTCCAATCATCCCTTCTTATAATCTAATTCCCTCAAATCATGGTTAATGTTACTCTCCCACTTCATTCTTGGTCTACCAACTGCACGTTTTCCCTCTGGTTTTCCTACAAGAAGCTTCCATGCACGTCTTTCATTCCCCCATTCGTGCCACATATCCTGCCCATCGTAGTAGACCAAGTACCGTATGTCATATTTGGAGAAACAAGATGTTAAAAATTAATTAATCCACAAATAATTCTCTAGGGTGTATTTAAAAAATCTCTTTGCAATTACAATTATTTTTTAATCCTATACATTACTCGTACGAACATGGTGAAATGTGGTTAGAATTGTTTTAACATTAGTTTTTTCCATGAAATATTTGCCTGAGCACAGTATGGTGTACTTGTGCTTTGAATGATCCCAATTATCAATTCTGTTGGTAATACACAGTTAGGAGATTTTTCTATATCTTTTAATGTATGTCTGTCAGAATTATTTTGTACGATCAAAAAGTATGCTCCACACCATATGATGTTATGGGAGCAAAGACATGTACCGCGCTGCTATATATGATAGTTTGATGTAAATGGGAATAATATTGGCCTTGCCTGCAAGAACTTTGGTAATTTCATAAACTGTGGAGTAAGACCTTATTCTTCAGCACAGCTTCAAGTTTAGCAGCAGCAGTCTTCCCTACATTTAAATACTGTAATCCATTCACAAAGTAAGAAATGTCCTTAGGTAGCAAAAAGAAACAGTTTGCTAACTGAGGGAAAGAGTAGGTGGTTATTATTCTAATATTGTTGTTCTACTTATCCATGTTGTTGTCGTCACAGATTAGGAAATCCCTGTTCTTGTTCTGTAGTTTTGGACAAAAGTCTCCACTTGGTCATTCCATGTCTCCTTTTTTCAATTATTTTCTTTTATCAAATCTATTTATCTACTTCCCGATGGGATACTGAGGAATTTTCGCCTGTCTACCACATTGCATAGTAGAAAAAATTCAAAATTACAGTCACTTTAAAAATGTTTTTAACCAATTAGTAGAAATTTTATTTTAAAAAATTGAAAGTTGAAAAATATGAAGGAATATTAAATTTTTACTAAAATATGAACATTTTGCCAAAATATTATGAAACATGAAAAAATATGAAGGTCGTATTTGATTCTACATATCATGAAATGTAAAGATACTTTGTCTCGGCGCTCTCTGACTAATAGTTTAAAACATGAGATTTCATAAAAATCCTCGCTCTATTTATGGGAAAAAAGTTGTAATAAGAACAGTTTAGTCTTGTAGACTGCAATAGACAGATCATGTGGTATGAGTGGGAATAGAAGGACATATCAATCCTCACAAAGGAAACCGTAGGTGGGCCCAGAATGGAGTGTGATTGGAGGGAGGAAAATTATATGGGTATGATTGAAAAACATTAGCTCAGGATAAGGATGTATGGAATCTTTGTTCCCCACGGCCATGAACCTATGACAGTGCCAATGACTTAGTCGGTAGTAAAAATAATAGACATGACAAAAATATTAATAAAAATTGAGTATTAAGTACCATGTGTGCGATTGTCTCGAATATACCAGAAGACATTTTGTACATTTTCTTCGCTTCTGATAGCACGGGTCTTGTCTTGCTGAATATTCTTTCAGTTCACATTTCATTACTTGGCATCTAAAACAAGGGCAGAAGGTAATGCATGATCTGGGTACCTCTCAGTAGCATTTTACCATGTTTCACCATAGAGTAGAATAATGTCGGTGTGCTCCTTATTTGTAAACATAGCAGGAACACCTCAAAATATGAAGACCCACTGTTGTTATTACCCACTTCCACAAACAAAATAGGAACAACATACGTGGAGCAGGTTCATAACCCTTGTTCGTACCCTTTCCAGCACTATGACAATCTGTTTGAGTTCCACTGCAAATTTAAAGCAGAAATTGTTCAGGCCTCCAAACTTACTCTGCTGGCAGAGGAATATCTAAGATAACACTGAATGGTGCAGATGTACCATTTGTTATGTATATAGTTTGATATATTGACATTTTGTCTGTCTGTTTGCAGGCCACATCTGATGCTGTGAAAAATGAAATTAAAAACATTGATATTGAAGAAGAGATAACTCATAATTTGGTAAGTTCACTTACTATGGAAAATATAGGCCATCAAAAGTAAAATGTTTTTTTTTGGATTTTTCATTGCAATCATTGGTTTAGGTACCTGTTTATATAACTTAACCCTTCAGAGCAGGTGGAGTTAAATGGCCGGCAATTCGGCAATGTGGGGGGAGAATCACGGGTATTTAAAATCAGCCGTTCAGTGCCAGTATTCCAATAACGCATTTAAATGGAAATATCTTGAGTAATTTAAATGTTTTTGCAATTCGTTTATGGTGAACCCTTAATATAATATTTAATTAATTAAATTTGTTACGGTTCTCACGTAACATCTCTGCATGTGCAGACTTATTTATGATTGTTGTGCCACAGTTGAAGTAGGTCCTCTTTGTAAGTTTTTTACATTAGTATCACAGTGAATTGCACTAGGAATTCTTTGAAGATTTCAGAGAACGTCTCTACCTAACAACACAACGAAATATTTACACAAAGAGAAGGGTCTTCAAAAAAAAACAGAATGAACTTCAAAAATTGGTGTGATAAATCTTCAAAGCGTAAACCAGCTGTTTGACACTCGGGCACCAACAATTAGAGTATTTTTTCCCCTTGTGTTTACTTTGTTCATGTTTATTACAAACACACTGCTTCTATGCGTTGACCTTCTTTCTTGTAGGGGGGGTAGCCTTCTCCAAATGTGTCTTTCTAACGCTTTGGAAACATTATTTTAGGTCGTGTGCCTTCAAAAAATTGTCTTTCTACACATGAGATCTGTTGTGCTAAAAGACCTTCATCAACCCTAAATTTCAATGTCTTTCTTCTGGTTTCCAAGGTGAATCCAGTTGATGATATATGACTATAATAGCTTCACCGGAGGTGTGGACATGAAAGATAAGCATGCTACATGCCGGAAGATTGAGGGTTCGAGTCCCGATGGACCAGAATTTTTAAACTGAACCAAACCTTCAGGTGGCACTGTGACTCCGGGGTTGACTCAGCCTCTAACTGAAATGAGTACCAGATGCTTGTTATGGGCCGTCAGACAGAGATCAGTACCCGGCTTACATCAAGTACCGATAGTCTAGAAAAAGTGGGAGCCTTAACCTCCTAATATCCCAAGGAGTTCCTAAAGTGGACCACTTTACCTTTTAGATACTGAATGAATAGTAGAGTAACTACGTTTCCATAATGTAAGGATATCGTCAATTGAAATATATATATATGAAATTTACTGTTGTCGCCTTTTCTACAACGTAAATCGGAAATAACTTTGTTGGACCTTTATATGTACTGAATTTTGCGACATTATTATTAAAAATGAAGATATTTCAAAATAGATTCAATTTGATAGACAAGCTAATGTACAAAAAAAAAGACGAATTTATTTTTCTAAGAAATCCTTTGTCAAGTTATAAATATAAGAAAAATGTCAGAGGCCACAAGAATAAATGCAAATATAAAATTATTTTAACTTGTAACTCAGGGCCGTCATCGATTAATATATGCATATATTAAATTTGGGAATTTTTTAACATTATGAGGTTCAATTAATAATAATTAAATGAATCGTGATTTCTTCTTACCTCATACTTCTATGTTTTTTAAACACAGCACTGCAGTATCGGCGACACATTGTCGTCATCATCAGCTGTTTTCACGACTATAAATTTTTTCCCTTTTGCCAGTAATTCTCTAGACTGCCATCTGGTGTTCTTTTGATGGAATTACTCTTTAAACTGCCATCTGGTGTTATTTTGAATGAATAATTTTCTAAACTGCTATCTGTTGTATTTTTGAAGAACTTTGTAATCAAGCTTGGTTCGTCCGGAATCTCAAAGTTCATAGTTCTAGTATGTTTTTTTTTAATATATATTTTTTCCCAAACTGTTAAATCCAAAGGTTTAGATAGATGTTTTAAAAGTTTTGCTTTTTTTTCAATCCTATGATGAATTGAAAAATCAGCTATAGCAGCACATAGTTTATTAGAGCATCATAGGATTGAAAAAGAAGCAAAACTTTTAAAACATCTATCTAAACCTTTGGATTTAACAGTTTGGGAAAAAATATATATTCAAAAAAACCATACTAGAACTATGAACTTTGAGATTCCGGACGAACCGAGCTTGATTACAAAGTTCTTCAAAAATACAACAGATAGCAGTTTAGAAAATTATTCATTCAAAATAACACCAGATGGCAGTTTGAAGAGTAATTCCATCAAAAGAACACCAGATGGCAGTCTAGAGAATTACCGGCAAAAGGGAAAAAATTGACAGTCGTGAAAACAGCTGATGATGATGACAATGTGTCGCCGATACTGCAGTGCTGTGTTTAAAAAAACATAGAATTATGAGGTAAGAAGAAATCACGATTCATTTAATTATGATTAATATATGCACTAATATAAACTTTGAAGTCTCTACATAAAATTTATATAAACGGTAAATAGTTAATGTAAACACAAAGATCATAATAACAGTTAAAGCCGTGTGTGTAGCTAGCATACACGTGACGTCGTTCCGCATTTGGTGAAGAATTCAACCTGCGTACATGTCACGTTGCTCCACGCTGATGGGTTAATTAACACTTGGGAATGTGCGATGATCACAGCTGTCTGATGAAAATGTCTATACCGACAGTGGCTTTGCTGCCATAAGTTTACTTATGCTGAAAAGGCCGAAGCCAATAAGCCAGTGCCTTGGTCGAAAAACAGTGACAGTCTTTTGCCCTAAATGTACAACCATCAAGAAATGCAGATGTGGGTTCCACTAGTGTACAATTTTCCAGAGGTGAAATAGTCAACCATTGAGTTTCTTGGGTCAGGAACTATTTCAGGGAATCCATGGCAGTTGGAAAACATAGGTCAGGATAGGGATGTAATTGATATCTTATGCCTGCATGGCCTTGAACCTAAGGGTTCATATCCACTCTGTCTATCAGTTTCGATAGTGCCAGTAGTGTTTAAAAGTATGACGAGAATGTGCTTATAGTTTTTTATAAACATCCTCTACTTCAAAAAGACTTAATCTGAATAATACGTAACTCTTACAAAATTTGCGAAGAAAGAAAAAAAATAACAGAAAAATTAACTGACCATGACCTGACATGCATAGAAAATTTAAAAAAAATGTTGACACATACTACATTTCTTTGGCACTATTATAAATGCATCAGGCCCTAAATACAGATAATATAAAAATAAAGACAAAAGATGGACATTTAATAATATACCCATATTAATATAGTTAATAATTCTTGTTAGGAAAAACTTGTAGTTTAGAAATTTGTAATCAATTGGTAAACAACCAAATATTGTTAAATATTGTTATCAAGGGTCAAAGTTAGGGATGGTGATTCCTTTTCAATTTCAAGTTGCATCATCTTGACCCTTGGATGTGTAATTGTGACATGATAATAGCTAGTACGGGTATGAGAGATTATCTTATTTTCAATAGGCATAAATAGAAGTGTCGAGAAAGGACACAGAGAGCAGTGGGACTGGGTGCGGTCCCTCAGGAGGGCCCAGCGGGCCGGGTGGCGTCTACATGGGTAACGTATGTCCATCTGTCTTTTTCTTGGGTCATTTTAGGACTTAGAACTAAATAAAAGTAACTTCACTGAAATAAAAGTAACTTCACTTAAATAAATCATTTTAAGACTCAGAATTAAATAAGGACATAATGGTCCTCGGAACTTCATTCAAATAGGAAAAACAAAGTTGAACATTTTATAATAATGGATATCTCTCTTTAACTAATAGCATTTTAGTATCTGAATATTTTCGAGTTGGACAATGTGGCGATTTCAGCTGACTTAAATAACACTGTTATTTAATTGGTTAAATTGATTTTCTTTATGTTTGGTAATTATTTTAATAAATAATGTTATATTTCGTTTACTGTGGTTTCATTTGTTTAATGGTAGAACTACTCCTCCATAACCAAGGCCAACCGCTCGGGCCAAAATCAACTTAAACAATAGGGATCTTAACGCTACTAATACGCAGGGGCTTAACGGACACGCGCCGCGTAATATTCTGGTGGCTGGCGATGGGATTTTCGTGAAAACAATGTTCTATTATTATATTCACGAATAAGAAACGAACCCTAGACCGCAAAATTAACAGTCAATTCGTACACAGTAAAAAATCTATATGTTTTTTTTTTCAATTGGAGTCACATTGAAAAACTACGTCTTTTAAAAACAGAGAGAAACCAGAAAATCTTCAACTTTGGGACATTATTATTATTTTTTTTCTCCTTGGCTTTAGATTATTTTTTTTTGGATCTAATATTTGGGTTTGTAGACAATTTTTTTTCAACAAATGTTTAATTTTCTGGGCATAATTAAGTTTTTTTTACAATGGGAAAAACATTGGGATATATACGACAATTTTGGTGTTGTTGATAATTTTTTTTTTGGGTGTTTTATTTTTCTAATAGGCAGACGTTTATATGTACATTAATTTCTTTTCCAGGCTATGTTATATGTTATGATATTTTGATACATATAAGTTTTATGAATTATGTTGGTGTTGTTTCCGTAGAGGATATATTTGGGTTTATTATCTATTATTATTACATTTTTTTCAGAATATTGGTAGAGGTTGAAATGAAAGTGATTTAGTTTTATTTTAGGCAATATCTCCTTCGATGTCGTACGTATATAATGACCATATTTTGGTGGGGGTTGTACAAGACAAGCTTTTTTTACGCGACTTGTGCCATTTTTTTGATGTAATTTAAAGTATCGTAATGTGTTAATGAATCAGTTTTGCTAAGAGATGTAACCGCTGTATAAATATGTAAGATTAACACGAAATGAAGTAGTGGAAATATGATTTAACATGGTAATCGCCCGACATTTTGAATTTTTCATAGAGTAACAAATATGAAGATGTACTTTATTTTAGTATCAAATCACATTTAAAACGCAAGGAACATAAAAGCTAACCCAACCTAAATCAATTACTGTAACAAATAAATCATTAAATTTCAAAACCTGGTAAAACTGCTCAGGCGAAAGTCTGAAGTATTCTAAAATTTGGTATATTCATCAACCATATGTTTATTTAAGAATTAAGAATAATTTATTCTACAATTTTCCATACAACATTCTTATGATGCTGTTGCTCTAGGTACCTTTTTCTGTCTTTACTAATATTTCGAACTATTTTAATCGTTTTCCAACGACACTTGAAACTTTTTGATGAAGAATTTTAATATGTTTATCTATGTACACAAATTATGACTTTTCCTCTCAATTTATTTTCAAAGTTCTTTATTAGAATTGAAGTTGGCATACGTGAACGCTCATAAAATTAAATCCACCAGATGGCAGGACATTTGTGTGAATGACCAGCATTTGCATTTAATTCCAAACCATATTTTAAGAAATAAATGTTCAATCACTTAAAATTGTTAGATTCCGATTGGTCAATTTAGTGTGCATCAGATTAGTTTATAGTTTACTAAATAGGATGTATATAATTTATTTTATTAGGTTATGCAGGGACAGGCTTGTATACATTGGGTTTTGTAAACACATTTGGAAATGTATTATGAACGTTGGTCATTTTGATTTTCCATATATGTGGTGCCATCTGGCGACAATTCCATAAACATATGCGCTGTAACGTTTGCGCTCCATGTTGTACCAGCATCACGCCGAGCGAAACGCGAATTCGCGTCACGTCGGGCGCGACACGCTGTATAATAAACCGTAGCATTATAACTTATGTGGTCAAGTCAGGAAATAGTTCCACTTTATTTTCACATTTACAAGTAAAATAATGAAGTGATAATTACATCTCTTAGCTAAATACGTTTAATATAGTGTTTTATTAATATTTATTGAAATTAGATACTCTTAACGTGGGTAGAAAAAAAAAAGCTTGTGTACTCCCACCCGGACAATATTTTATTATTTCGCCTATCGGTAAGACGTGGCACGATCATATATACACATAAATCATTTCTGAAAGCATCACCGCGAGAGATAAGCCCAAGGGATCATAGGTTGCTTTACACGCCACTAGATGGGAATTTTTTGTTATATTGAACTTTTATATTTTTGGAAAAGGATAATAGATTTAAGCAAACAAGATGGCGGACACATCTTATACTTACGCCACTAATGCACTAAACACTCATACCACGTTTGCACCATGCAAACATTCATTTTTTTTTATATATATATTCACGTAAAACGCGATCTTGGATATCTGGATAGAGATGGGACACGAAAAATTAATCTATGGGTTATTAACTAGGTAGTTTTTTTTTGGATAAAGAACTAGGAAGTTGGCTAACGTCTATTATATTTTTGTTTTGTTTCTCAAAATGGCCACGATGACTACAGAGCCTTCTAACGGAGTCTATATTAAACATTACAGCTACCCCGTAGGAAACTAATTCTATCCACTTCAATCAAATAAAATTCTACTTATATTCAGGCTAATAATCAAAAAATATTATTGACATAAATGCAAGGAAAAAAATTAATCGATTGATATTTAAGTCCCCATGCTGCAACACGTGCATCCACACTGGTAATTAATCTTGGCCCACGTGAGGCTCGAGGAACCGCGTTATGACTTGCAATAAATGATTTATATTGGGAAAATAAAATTAACAATTACTCTAATAATAAGACTATAAAAAAAATTGTAATTACAAAAAAGAATAACCGAAAACTAGCAGGAAAATAGTTAGGGAGTTGGAAAACGTAAAATCAGAGGATTTGTAAATAGAGTAATAACCGTGAAAAATGAAACGGAAATGTTAGGGCTCCCAATATTTCTAGACAATCGGCACTTAATGTCAGCCGGGTTATCAGCCCTGCGTGACGTCCGCCCTTTCCACAGAACAAGAGTCTGGTACTCGTTTCAGTTAAAGGCTGAATCGACCCCAGGGCCATAGTGCCGCCAGGAGGACTAGATCAGGTTAACAATCCTAATACACACCGGGACTTGAACCCCCGACTTTTCAGCTTGTAGCGCAGTACTTTATCCACTATGCTAGTAGAAATAAATATTCATACTAAATATATTAAAGAAATTTTAAACACGACTGAGGTTATGACCACCTGCCGTGCGACCTTGACAAGGCAGGGCATGAGGCAAGTAATACCGATTGCCGCTGGAAATGATTCTGGGATTTTTATGGTAAGGCGAGCACCATTATATTTAGGAACGTTTTCAGTTAAAACTCGAGGGAACTACTGGCTGCGCGATTTAAAATTAATAATAATAAAACACGATAAAATAATAATCGTCACACGAAGTTCGGGTACAAATCATACTTTCATAATGCGAGATAATGTAAAAGATTGGATGACAAATAAAATAATAATAAAATTAGGGAACGTTCTAGAAAATAGGAGTTTTCTGAATAATAGATATGAAATCACCAGCGTGGAAAATTGGAAAATGGAAAATCGCCATCTTGAGAGATATTGTGTTTTGAGACACGTCTTGCACGAAAACGGAGTGTCCCAGGAGGTCACATAGCGATAACAGTCAGCAAAGCTCTGGAATGTGTTTAATTTGGTGATAGTTAGATTAACCACACAGATAAGGACTCCAAAACCGATTGCCTCAGGAATATGAACAAAATTTAGATTAGGAGCAATTACAGGGACATAAAATTTTTTTTCGAGACATCAGAAAACGTACGTTAAATAAAGAAAATAAAGTGGCATATGGGCAATCAAAGGGATCTTAGATTTGAAACCCGAAAAAATGAACAAAGGGCATGAAGACTTAGGAGAAATAAACGAGAACTCGAACATAGAGGGGAATGGAGAATTAGCACAATCAAAGATGAACTCAACTAATGAGGAAGGCAGATTCTAGTTTCGAAAACAGAGAGTATGGAAAAGGGGCATGGGAACTTCGGATAAATTAGAGAGAACTCGATCAAAAGCGGGAATTGAGATTAATAAAATGGAGGACTCGCTTGATCCGTAATTCAGATTTAGGTTTCGGAAACAAAAGAATGGAGATTCTGTATAAATAAGAGAGCTCGAATGGAAGAGGAGAACGGAGATTGGGCATAATCATAGAGCTCCGCTAGTGAGGATTACGGAGGGGAGGTGAAACCAAGATGCTTACAGAAATGATAAAGGAAGGATAGACTTACAGAAATGATAAAGGAAGGATAGACTTACAGAAATGATAAAGGAAGGATAGACTTATTCCCAGAAATATTTTCTTTTCGGCTGTATCATAGTTGTTTTTTTGGGGGTGAAAATTAGGATACTTGACAAACAAACATCGACGAATAGGATACTAGAGACTAGTTAGGATATCCACGTGAGATTGATGGGATGTGACCAGGTAGATCGAGCTATTAATATTAATGAGAATCCTAAAACTTAATAAAAATATAATAATAATAAACCACCAAGAAAAATAATAATAATAATAATAATAATAATAATAATAATAATAATAATAATGACAATAACTATGCTAATAATAATAAAAATGACATCAGTAATAACAATAAACCTTAACAATCATAATAATAAAAATAACATCAAATTACCAGTGTTGATAATGTATAATGAAAATAAGAAAACACAGTAATTTATAATTGATAATAATAATAATAATAATAATAATAATAATGGAATAAGAGCGAACTATCAGAAAATAATACTTATGTTTATGAATAAAAGGAAGGATAACGGAAAACCATAATCTCATTTTTAGCAATTAGGACTCATTTAAGTATGAATGGGTTCCGGGATAAGTAGTAGGCTAGTTCGCGAGAAGATAACGTGGAAGCAGTCCAGATAGAGGCACGTAGTACGTTAACCCATTCGCTTCAGGTTTAAATGATCAATGCTTTTCCTCAGAAACCGGATTTAAGTTACTGTAAATTATATTGTATATTTTCAGACATACAAAACAAACAAAATATAAACGGTACTTGAGATGAGAGTAGGGGCAAATTCAAAAACACATTCTTCTACTGTTCATAAATGTTAACAAAAAATTACCCTGCCGAGGGATGTACAAATATTGCAAAATATATAACAACAGAGTTAAGCGAGTGTACCTCGTCTTTGAGGCGAATAGGTTAAGCCTATAACGGAAGACGAATGATAGGTTCAATTAACCAGAAGTTATGCCAACACGGAGGATAGAAATTATTTTAACATCGCGAGAAATAAGTAGTGACAACAGTTCAGATTAAGAAGGGAGGATGTGCATTATCCGACTTGGGTTAAAGAAAAATATATACGTATTGCAAAGAGAACGGAAAGGGGACATGGGAACTTAGGAAAATTTATAAACTTCTGGAACGCAATGAAGAATAAGACAAGTGTTGAGAGATTTTCCCAGAATTACCGAGTGCCTAACATGCAGGAATGATCGGAAACAATTTAATTTATTCCCAGAGTAATTTAGAAGATGGAGGTTAGGATACTTCACGGATAGTTAGGTGTCTTAATCGATCTAGTGGAAGATATTATCCTATAAATTTGGAATTTCAAGGGCTACACTAAATAATATTTCTAAAAGAAATTACACAACAACTATTATACCCAACTGATCATGACGCTTGACTGAGGTGCCTACAGGAGGATACAGAGATAGAATCAGCGGCCGAGATCTCTCCCTCTGTATACCTCGATAGCATGTCAGTTAGGACTAGTGACCAGTCGAGTAGTAGACACACACACATATGGGATATGACTTATTACGATAATATATAAAAACTAGATCGCTTAAGACTCTTCATATTTAGGCCTACGAGGGATAATACAAGGATAGGCTACAACTTAGGTCAATCTAGGCTAGGTAATGTTAGAAATACATAAACAGAGATGAAACTTTTACATAGTCGCACACAGGGATACGAGTTGGGAAGGACTAAGGACCCTTTTGGAGAGGTTTTGGCCTCGAAAATTTGGCGAGTTGCCTGAACACTTCGCCAACAAGCTAGGCAGGTGCGAGTCGGAAGGTGGGGCACCCCCGTTATGACATGATCTAGAGACTGAGAACTCCAAAATGATCTTGGGGCACTGGCCATAAAACCTTGCCGACTTGGCACTTACGTTAGGGACCATGCGGAACAAACATTGTAAAGAGATACAAGTTGGGAAGGACTAAGGACCCTTTTGGAGAGGTTTGGCCTCGAAGATTTGGCGAGTTGCCTGAACACTTCGCCAACGTGCTAGGGAAAATACGAGTTGGGAAGGACTAAGGACCCTTTTGGAGAGGTTTGGCCTCGAAGATTTGGCGAGTTCCCTGAACACTTCGCCAACGTGCTAAGGAAAATACGAGTTGGGAAGGACTAAGGACCCTTTTGGAGAGGTTTGGCCTCGAAGATTTGGCGAGTTGCCTGAACACTTCGCCAACGTGCTAGGAAGAATACGAGTTGGGAAGGACTAAGGACCCTTTTGGAGAGGTTTTGGCCTCGAAGATTTGGCGAGTTGCCTGAACACTTCGCCGACGTGCTAGAGAGATAGGCATCCGAGGAACTAGAAACAAATGAAAGCACAATACAATTACGGGCAAGGAGACCCACGGAAAACTGTCATGATACCCGGGTTTAGGAAGAGATGAGAGCGATAGGGGAACCCCATCAAAAAGATTAGGATAGAATCCACTTTTCCGATGAGGCGGCGTCCATTAGTTCAAGAAGGCTCTCCCTAAGGTTACTTCTGAGGCAGCAGAATTAGAGAATCAGGATGGACGCGGTACAGGGGAATAAGGACCCTGTTGATAAGATTGGGATTTATCCTGCTCTCCTCTTAGGGCAGATGCTCGTCGAAAGGCGGGACCCGAGGATGAGAATAGGAACCCAATCTCTGTCAATTTTGGCTGATTGCCTGCCCCCTCCCGCTTGCCAAACCAGGTAGACGGAACTAGGGACCCTGTTGATAAGGTTGGGATTTCTCCTACCTTCGTCTTAAGGCAGATGCCCCTCGAAAGTCGGGACCCGAAGACGAGGATGGGGACCGAACACTATCAATTTTGGCGACTGCCCGAACGCCGGTCTAAAAAGTCGGAAATACAAGGATCGATGGACAGGGACCATCGAGAGTCAATAATGATGCCAGGGAAACAAAAAAAGAGGCCACCGGTGGTTAGAGAAAAGCAGGAAAAGGAAACCGCAATAAGAAAGCCGTACGCACACATAGAACATGGTCCTAACGAAGAAACAACGAATAACAGTCAGGGACGTCAGAAACGTTGAGACACTAGATGAGAATACTAAGGGAAACACATAGATATTACGATTGTGCGATCGACGAGTAGAGCCAAGAGAGACAGATTGACCTAAGTAGGGATATTACATACAAAAGAAGATCTCGGGAAATTAGAAGTTAGACACATAAGGTAGCACATGAAGGGAGATCACAGAGATTAGAGGTTAAACACATACGGTAATACATAAAAGGAGATCTCGGAAAATTAGAAGTTAAACTCATAAGGAGCACACGAAATGAGAGGTTAAACACCTAAGGTACTACAGGAAATTAGAGGTTAAACACATACGGGTACATGCAAATGAGAGGTTAAACGCATAAGAAATGCCAGAACCTAGAGCTTAACCACATAAGGAATATATGGAATGAAAGGTTAAGTTCATAAAGGGTACACAAAATTAGAGGATAACCACCTAAGGTAGTACATAAAGGGGGATCACAGAAATTAGAGGTTAAACACATAAGGATAATACAAGAAAGTAAAAGTTAAACACTTGAGCAAGTGCACGAAATTAGAAGTTAAACACATACGGTAATACATAGAAGGAGATCTCGGGAAATTAGAAGTTAAACACATACGGTTGGACATGAACTTGGAGGTTAAGACCATATGTAAGATAGGGAATAAGTCTACACGTAGGAGACCAGGAATTAACTCGAAAACGTAAATGGAAAATTAAGAGGAAACCAAAGGATAACAAATGAAAAGGGAGAGGTTAAACCCATAGGTAAGATGGGACCCAAGACTCGGAATAAAGTCCACGCATAATCGGGAGTTATGAAAGGAAAATTAAATACAGAAATTCTAGAAACCAAATGAGATATTGCCGAACGAATCAGGAAGGGCTAAAGGGAATATTGCGAAGGAATCAGGAAGGGCATAAGGAAGTATTGCCGGACGAATCGGAAGGACTTAAGGAAACAACACCAAATTTTAGACGCATTTTTGTTTAGTTAACTTGTAGGCTGTAACACGAGAATTTGACAGACAAATTAGAAACGAGAGTATTTAAGACGCAAAGACGCATTTTTATTAGTTTAACTCAGTGGGCTGTAATACGGGAATTCGACAGGAGTATTAGAAGCGAGAGTTTAAGATGCAATACGCATCCCGGATTAAAGAAAAGGGAATGCTCTCCCAACCAGGACCTCACGAGGGAATGATAGACGGAATTCAGGTTACATAATCATACTAAAAAGTATTTACATATTAAAGACCTAGCGATTTATGTGTAGGCGAGCACACTCGATCGAACCCAGGACTCTAGAGTAGGAAAAGCAAAATTAAAATTTTATCCGAGCAATGGAAAGTGAAAACCAGCGGTAAAATACCGGGGGATACTGACAATTTTTGAACCTAGTAAAACCTGAATCGCAATAAGGACGTAAATGATTCATGAGAAATCATAAGACCAAAAACATAAGAGCATTTCCTTTGCAACTTGAGGCTAGCTATAAAGGGGCAAATAGGAAAATGGGTGCACAAACCTAAACATGCAATCTAAAGCCAGGACGTCTAATATACAATATAGTATCGGAGGTATGATGGCTGAAAATGAAGCCTCTAAGCAGTGAAGTTAATTTAAAATGACCAGGAAAGATAGAGGGATGCAGACCCATGTATTACGGGATAACCACCAATCCCACAAATGATGTTTAAAGTTATCCTCCCAAGTTTTAACAACTACCCTGAGATTGCAGCTTCACGCCGGGATCTGCGGCACCACCACGACACCACAAGATGGAAGCAGATTAAGTAGGGCCAGACTCATGGAGCACCCTGTACATCTAAGGACGCAGGGCAGCTGCCATGACCATCTACACGTCTCGTGACGGAGCGTGAGATGGATGAATATCCAGACTCGCAACCAGCTGAGTCAAAAACACCTCATTAGCAGTAAAAACCAAACCCAGGCATTATAAAAATAATAACGACTTCTCCAACGCCAACCTTGGCCTAACCTCCTTCAGCCCAATTTTGTCCTATAGAAGAGTTAGGAAAACAAACTCCACTTCAAGATTAATTCCTATCAAACCTTTCACAAGTTCTCCTTGGACCTAACTGGGTTTTGTTTAAAGAAACTAGGCATGACAAACAGGCCTACCTGGACCAACGGCAGCTGAAACCGAACAACGACCTCGAGCATTAGGACATTGCCTCCTCCATCGCGGTAAGCAGAGACGAAACCTGACCTCCAAGCTAGCCCCAGCAGACACCACAGTTCTGATAATATTTTTTTTTTTTTTTACAAGTGATCCGGTTCACGAAATAGAACCGTCATAGTGAATAACAAAAAAAAAAGAGAAAACGTCGAAGTACATAACAAAGGTAACGAAATGGGATACAGTGCATCGGATATTGGATAACAGCGTAAGTGCGTCGTTTCAAAAGAAACCACAGAAGGTTTAAATAAGAACGAAGACAAGAAGAATTTCTTTTATATAGTCAATATTTTTTTGTTTTTTTTTTCCTTTTCAGCAATAAACATTATTTTTTTTTTCTTTCTCTGAGAAGGCTTGCTATATTGTGATTTTTGTTTTTTTTTGAAGTATGGTGTTCTCACTAAGTAAACGGATCTTGCCGATATTTCGACGCAATTAACGGTATTCGGGGAAATCGACAAGTGAAAGACGATCTAACCTCTTAGGATGAGAACAAAATACTTCCAGGACAGATGGAATCGCCAATTGATGACGTCAGTTGCACTCCCACGTAAAGCTAAGCTGATAAGATAAATGTCAGGACCAACCCCCGAGAGGTGAGAGATATCCTGTAAGGAAAAAAGACTTTCGGTTTTTCAACCCTACAGTCTTATTTAAGGGGGGGGGAAATATTATAAATGCATCAGGCCCTAAATACAGATAATATAAAAATAAAGACAAAAGATGGACATTTAATAATATACCCATATTAATATAGTTAATAATTCTTGTTAGGAAAAACTTGTAGTTTAGAAATTTGTAATCAATTGGTAAACAACCAAATATTGTTAAATATTGTTATCAAGGGTCAAAGTTAGGGATGGTGATTCCTTAAAGTTGCATCATCTTGACCCTTGGATGTGTAATTGTGACATGATAATAGCTAGTACGGGTATGAGAGATTATCTTATTTTCAATAGGCATAAATAGAAGTGTCGAGAAAGGACACAGAGAGCAGTGGGACTGGGTGCGGTCCCTCAGGAGGGCCCAGCGGGCCGGGTGGCGTCTACATGGGTAACGTATGTCCATCTGTCTTTTTCTTGGGTCATTTTAGGACTTAGAACTAAATAAAAGTAACTTCACTGAAATAAAAGTAACTTCACTTTAAATAAATCATTTTAAGACTCAGAATTAAATAAGGACATAATGGTCCTCGGAACTTCATTCAAATAGGAAAAACAAAGTTGAACATTTTATAATAATGGATATCTCTCTTTAACTAATAGCATTTTAGTATCTGAATATTTTCGAGTTGGACAATGTGGCGATTTCAGCTGACTTAAATAACACTGTTATTTAATTGGTTAAATTGATTTTCTTTATGTTTGGTAATTATTTTAATAAATAATGTTATATTTCGTTTACTGTGGTTTCATTTGTTTAATGGTAGAACTACTCCTCCATAACCAAGGCCAACCGCTCGGGCCAAAATCAACTTAAACAATAGGGATCTTAACGCTACTAATACGCAGGGGCTTAACGGACACGCGCCGCGTAATAGGCACCAATAAATAAATTAGATTAGATTAGATTATATTTAATTAATGTTGGGAAGTAAACATTATGAGGTATAATCATTAAAATTCATCGGAGAACATATTGTTTAAACATCTCACCTCATAGGATTCATGCTTCCATGATATCGCGATTTCAAACATAATCATGTTCATCGTCAGCCATAACTCCGACTGATGAAATTCTTCGGCCGTCAACTATTCTATTGTCGCCATCTTCAGTGCTGCCATCTATGGTTGAATTTATGAACTTCGAAATTAATGTAATTTCGTTAGGGATATCAAAATTCATTGATCTATTTTTGTTTTTCTGAATGTATATTTTTTCCCAAACTGTCAATTCCAAAGGTTTCTCTACTTGTTTTAAAAGTTTAGCTTCTCTTCCAATTTTATGATGTTCTAATAAACTATGTGCAGCAATTGCAGATTTTTCAATTTCACAATTTTTAATATTTCTGAAATGATCTTTTGTCCGAATTTCCAAATTCCTTTTTGTTTTTCCTATATAAACTTTATTGCAATCTTCACAATTTATTTGATAAATTCCAGATTTCTTACTGTCTGGAACATTGACTTTTTTATTGGTACTTAGAAGATTACCCAGACTAAATTTATTTATTGGTGCCAAAGAAATGTTGTATTTGTCAAAAATTTTTTGAAATTTCCTATGCATTTGAGGATGGTAAGTAATTTTCTTGTATTTTTTCTTTTCTTTGCAATTTTGTAGAGTAGTATATTCATTAAGTCTTTTATTGTGTTTGAATTTCTTCAACTTATTTATAATTAATTCTTTATCAAACCATTTAATCTAGCAGTGTTTAAAATATGTTTAAACTCTTTATTGAAATTTTCTTCGTTTAATGGTACAATTTTCTTCGTCAATAGCTTAATTTACAGATTGACAAATGTACCATTAAATGAAGAAAATTTCAATAAAGAGTTTAAACATATTTTAAACACTGCTAGATTAAATGGTTTTGATAAAGAATTAATTATAAATAAGTTGAAAAAATTCAAACACAATAAAAGACTTAATGAATATACTACTCTACAAAATTGCGAAGAAAAGAAAAAATACAAGAAAATTACTTACCATCCTGAAATGCATAGGAAATTTCAAAAAAAATTTGACAAATACAACATTTCTTTGGCACCAATAAATAAATTTAGTCTGGGTAATCTTCTAAGTACCAATAAAAAAGTAATGTTCCAGACAGTAAGAAATCTGGAATTTATCAAATAAATTGTGAAGATTGCAATAAAGTTTATATAGGAAAAACAAAAAGGAATTTGGAAATTCGGACAAAAGAACATTTCAGAAATATTAAAAATTGTGAAATTGAAAAATCTGCAATTGCTGCACATAGTTTTATTAGAACATCATAAAATTGGAAGAGAAGCTAAACTTTTAAAACAAGTAGAGAAACCTTTGGAATTGACAGTTTGGGAAAAAATATACATTCAGAAAAACAAAAATAGATCAATGAATTTTGATATCCCTAACGAAATTACATTAATTTCGAAGTTCATAAATTCAACCATAGATGGCAGCACTGAAGATGGCGACAATAGAATAGTTGACGGCCAAAGAATTTCATCAGTCGGAGTTATGGCTGACGATGAACATGATTATGTTTGAAATCGCGATATCATGGAAGCATGAATCCTATGAGGTGAGTTGTTTAAACAATATGTTCTCTGATGAATTTTAATAGATTAGATTAGATTTATTTAGCCTGGTGGAATTAAGACCATGTGGCCTTCTGTTCCATTCACCAGTACAAACATCAGAATATAACAATCACAATTAACTCTAATATTAAATACTAAATAAAATGTTAATATTATTCGTTTTTAACCTTAGGTAGGTCAGATGGAAGAGCATTGACATAGAAAGTCAAAGGTCCTGGGTTCAAACCCCAGTCTAGGCGTATGTTTTTCTTTTCAAATATAATACTAAATAAAAATTTGATCAAAAAGGTAATATCTATTATATTACGATCTATAATGCAACCAGTTAATGTTAGTTAAAATTAAGACTAAAACTAATAATAAAATGTACACAAGCAAGACATATTAAATTGTCCCTGTTTAATGTATATATAAAACAAAGAAAAATAATGAGATACCGAAAACTAATTTTACGTTTATACAAAATTTTAAAACAAAACAAAAGAAAATATTTGTTAATCTTAATATTATTTTCATAAATAATTAAATTTATTAATTGTTAAAAGAATACTATCAGTGAGGTGTATAAGTTAGTTTGTTATTAAATAATTCTTTAGTTTGTTTTTTGAAGGATGTTATAGTTTGACAGTCTCTGACATAGGGCAGAAGGGAATTCCATGTTTTGGTAAGTGACACTGTAAAAGATAATGAATAATATACAGTGTGATGAGGAGGGATATAAAGGACAATGTGCTGATGGGATCGAGTGTCAAGATTATGTGTGTTTGGTTAGTCTGATGAAGCGGCGTGATAAATAATTAGGCGATAATGTGTGAGGTATTTTATAGAGAAGGGATACGGAATGGAAAGATCTACGATCTCTTAGACGAAGCACAATAATTGGTTCCAGGGACGGTGTAACATGGTCAAATTTGTGAATACCACAAATAAAATGTGCGCAAGAATTATGAACACGTTGAAGTCTTTGAGTGTAAATAATATTTAAGTCTGTAAAAAGAGTGTCATAATAATGAAAATGGGGCAATTGCAAGTGTTTCTACTGACATTTTCCTTAGAGCGAATGGCAGACAATTTCTTATGCGATTTAATGAATGTTATTATTGAGAAGACTGTTTTGCATGTATGGTTTATTTGTGTATTCCAATTTAAGTTGTTGTCAATAAATAGTTTCTAGAATTTTTACTGTCTCCCTATAAGGGATTTGAACTCCATTTAGTGACACATGCGAGACTGTGTTTAGGTTAATTGTAGGTAATATTCTCTGGTGACCCATAATGATTGATTGTGACTTTCTAGGATTTAATTGCAGTCCATATTTAACTGTCCAAGTCATTAGTCAGTCAAGATCCTCGTTAATTTTGGTAACAGCGTCATTTAGAGAATATGTAGTCTGGGTTATCTTCTAAGTACCAATAAAAAAGTCAATGTCCCAGACAGTAAGAAATCTGGAATTTATCAAATAAGTTGTGAAGATTGCAATAAAGTTTATATAGGAAAAACAAAAAGGAATTTAGAAATTTGGACAAAAGAACATTTCAGAAATATTAAAAATTATGAAATTGAAAAATCTGCAATTGCTGCACATAGTTTATTAGAACATCATAAAATTGGAAGAGAAGCTAAACTTTTAAAACAAGTAGAGAAGCCTTTGGAATTGACAGTTTGGGGAAAAAAAAACATTCAGAAAAATAAAGATAGATCAATGAATTTTGATATCCCTAACGAAATTACTTTGATTTCGAAGTTCATAAATTTAACCATAGATGGCAGCACTGAAGATGGTGACAATAGAATTTCGTCAGTTGGAGTTATGGCTGAGGATGAACACGACTGTGTTTGAAACCGCGGTATCATGGAAGCATGAATCCTATGAGGTGAGTTGTTTAAACAAAATGTTCTCTGATGAATTTTAAGGATCTAATTAACTCACCTCTTCCCAGGAAGGTGCACCCAGGAGTGGGTTACAGTTCTGCCAATGCCAGGAGATAATGTCAGGAATTTATTTAGAATACTTTGTGACATTAAGAAAATCACACTATGTTGTGATGCCTGTGTATCAATTTATGGCTCTGGTTTGTATTTCTGTCTACAGACACCCTGTAACTGTTGTTGTAAAGTTTGATATTTAACTTTGTTCACAGGTCGCACTATTTGCTATAAAAGAGGAAACTGATGATATTAAACAAGAGGTACCAATCACAGAACAGTTAGTACCAATTGTGAAAACTATAACAAAGGTAAGGATTTTGTTTATATATATTTTTTGCAATATTAGACCATCTATTTTTTTGATGTGTGGTTATGCTACTTAATTAATCTGAGTTGACTTCATAAAGGCTTTTGACAAAGTAGACAGAAATATATTACTACAATTTTTAGCTGATGATAACGTTCCACACCAATATATTACTAATATCTTCAACATCTATAAAGATAATGAAATCTCTGTTAAACAAGATGGCAAATTATCTTCTTGGGAAAAGATCAACACTGGAGTAAGACAGGGATGTGGACTTTCACCGGTGGTTTTCATTATATATATGAATAAATTAATAAATGAATGGAGGAAAACACAACGGGGATATATACCCATCAATAGGAACCTCAAACTCGATGCTATTCTTTTTTGCAGACGATTTAGCTCTTCTGGCACTTTCCGAAAATGATTTGCAACGATCAATTTATAATTTACAAAAAATAGCTGCCAAATTTAATATGGAAATATCAATTAACAAAACTAAAATTATGGCATTTCATGGGAAGGACCACATACAAAGTAAAATCTGTCTCCAGAATAAAATTTTAGAGAGATCTAATCAATTTAAATATCTTGGATATTATCTCTCTATCTGGGATGAAAACGATATCCCTGAAAAAATTACTGGTTATAATAAAAGTTTGGGAATTATTAATCAAGTTATGAAACCATCCCTTGTACAAAAAAACACCAGATTACGTTTATATAACACTTTGGCTAGACCAGTGTTGACCTATGGTAATGAAGCATAGACACTAAAAAGACAACATGAAAGCAGAATAACGGCTTGTGAAATGAGATTCATGCGCAGAACAGCGGGTTACACCAGATGGGATCGGAAAAGGAAGTTCAAATCGGATCCCCAAAGCTGTTTATAATTATATACCAAGAGGACGAAGATCACTGGGCCATCCTATGAAATGCTGGAGGGAAAATTTTCTATAGGATCATAACAGGCCTTGGCCTAATACTTGGAAGGAAGAAGAAGAAGAATTAATCTGAGTGAATTATTTAAAGTGATTCTGTTGAAAAACCACTCACAGTATTTTCCGGTCTATAAGATGCACTCGTCCTCTTTTTTTACAATTTTTCCAGAAAAAACTTGTATTTCATGAAATATGATCTTCAAATGTTTTATCTTAACACTGGATGACTACTTTGCAAGTATGTGAATAATTTCTGTTTAAATGGAAATGATATTCAGTGAGTTTCCTTGCATCCATTTTAAAACGTTGGTCTTTATTCCTGCTCACTTCACACATGCTAGAAATAACACGAGAGTCACAAGTCCATTTGATTTTACAATTAACTGCCTACGAAGATATTGGAAGTTAAAAGGGAATGTAATGATGATGATAGTCTTTACCTTTGTTATGTGAGTTGCATCCATTTTTAAAATTAAGTTAAAAAGCTTGCCTTATTCACCAGTAAATAAAGTACCAGTATTTTGGTTTCTTTGTTTTGCAGCATTTCCTGAGTGTGACCTTGTAACACACCACTGTGTATTTCTCTCCTTACCACTGTTGAGGGATATATTTTAGAACTCAGTTTTACCTTCATAACTCTGAAAGTCTCATGTTTTAAGTGCTGTAGTTCACCAGATATGTGGTGTTCATTAAGACAACATGGTAGATGCCAGGAGTTCACTGGTTTGAATCCTGATGGAGGCAGTGTATTTAAACAGCCTAAACCTTCCGACTGCATGGTGTTGGCTCAGCCTTTAATGAAATGGGTATTAGATATACGCTCTGGGGGTAATAGTTACCGTTATGTAGAACTAAGAGGATGGGTGACATCTTGTGCTAATTGTATGGAAAGGTGGAAGTCTTAACCTAGTGATACACTAGTTGGATCACTTTACCTTATATTTTCCAAGATTCAACCTCTTTAAATTAAACAATTAACTATTTCGTAGTGTTTTGAATGTTATACAGTAAGAGATGTCACATCAGTTAGCTTTAAAATAAGTCTGCTTACTGTAGAGATAGGGAGCGGCAGTAGTGGGAACATTTATGCCAGATGCCTCGTCATCTAATTAGTGGCGCGCGTGAATGGATTAACGAGATTCTCTCTGTCCCTATTGACAGTTAAATAATCAATTCAGTATAGGACTTAGTGTCTGTGTCAAAATTAAGTTTAACCAATAACGTTAAGACACACACACATTCAAATTTATATTTTCATATGTTGCATGTGTGAATGTATACAGGTTGAAAGTATATGGTGTTAGAAGCAAAAAGTTCCAGTAAACATGGGTCTACAAACAAACCACGTGCGAGATTTTTCATTATGAATATGAGGTTATAACTTGCAATATCCAGTATTGTTAGTTTGGCGCTACAATAAATAGTAAAGAATGACTTAAACTTTTTAACATTTCTATTTTTCCGAAAATTGCATAATGGTGCATAGCTGTTTGATACATAACACCGTCCAATTATTCTCAGTGCAGGTCTATAGAAAATAAATAATGACTCAGGTCAAGATTATAAACTATATTTTTTTAAACTTTGAATTCAGTATCTTCATATATGTCTTATTAACTACACACTAAAAGTATATTATACTTTTCTTCTTTTTCTATAGACATGTCCCTATTTACTTACACACACTATGTCAAAGATGATTACATGTTATTCCATCTGTTGAGGGGTCTGCCCACTTCTCTCTTTGCTCCAGGATGTAAGTTCTTCACTACTTTAATGAGCCTCTGTCCACGTGAGCATTCCATTCCCTTTTCCTTGTTGTAACAAATATCTTAACATCTATGATATTGCATTCCTCCCTCACATCCTAGTTTCTAACTTTGTTAAATCTTGTTTTGTTTACTAAGGCTGTTAAAATATTCATTTCTGCTGTTCTTATGAGTTGTTTAGTATCTGCTCTTGTATCCACAGGCCATACACATGTTTTATAAACTTTTACTTTACTTTCTGTGTTTAAATATTTGTTTTTCCTCACCTGTAAGACAAAGCTTTAAGGCCCAAAGGGTCCCCGAAATCATATGGCCATCGCAATCTTCATCATTCATATTCATCTTAGATTAAGCTTAGGATAAGGGACTCTCCTGGCGCACCATTATCATCATCATCACCCATCATATTATCGGGGCAATGTAACCCCGCCTTCCAGGCGCCCCAACCTCAGAAGTGGGTTACAAGTATGCCATGCCAGAAGAGAAACCAGGAATGTCGAAAGACAAACCTGGGGCATTTGAAAAAAAAAATTGTTTTTCCATATAACATCTCGTAAGTATCCTGATATTCTCGATGCTTTGAAAACCTCAGATCTTACTTCATCAATCAATATACTAGAGCTGGAGATGTGTATCCCAAGATATTTAAAATCCATAACTTGTTGTATAATTCTAATTTGCATCTTATAGATATACACATACATTTAGTTATATTTGTAGAGATGTCGATATTTAATTTTTCTGCTGTTGTCACGAATCAATGAAGTAATAATTGGGAGTTCGTCCTCTGTTCTGGTGACCAGAACTGTATCATCAGCATAACATATTGTATTAAATTTTTTATTTCCCATTTGGTAATGTGGTAGGCACTATACCTCTTATATGATTTTATCTATTATCTGATTAAACAATAAATGGCTTCTTGTTTTATTCCTTTTGCACACTTAATTCTTTCCGTAAGTTTCCTATTTATAGAAATCTTGTTTCAGTAATTCTATTTATATCCTTTATCAAATTTATTACTGGCTTGAAATTTCTCTCTCTTCCGAGATTCCTATTATATCTTTTATTTTGGTTGTATCAAAGGCTGCTGTTAAATAAAAACAGAAAGAAACAGGTGTTGTTTGTTACTTTTCAATTCTAAAGTACATATTGTTATCATAGTGAATGTGTTCCATTACATTAAGACATAAGTAAAGATTAAGACTGTTTGATAAAAACAACATTATCATTTCTGCCGTTAGACTTAATTTAACATGGCTGCACAGAATAATGAGTGAAAAATAAAAAAAGTATGATATATATTGTGATTCATTTTGATTATTTGGCATCCAAGACAGCTAAGTATTTACACTTGTCAGTAAGGACAGCATGAAGATGAGTGTACAATTATTGGTATTTAAGAATTTTAAGACCGAATAACTGGGAGTGATAAAAGAAAATTTCAGCATCACTACAGAACATGAGATTAGTGACAGAAGTTGGAAGGAATCAATTTCGTTTCTCTGTCATGTAGAAGAGAGTCGTTAATTTTTTGGCCAAATCCAAACCATGAGAAATCATTTTAAGGGCTGATAATTTGAGATGTTGAGGTGTCATTCCTAGGGAAGTTTAAAAAGAGTAGCACATGTCACTCTTATGTGAATGTTTAGCAGGAGCCACTCTTATAGAGGTTTGTAAGAAGGAGCACATAGAAGTCCATTTAGTCTTTACAGTAGAAAGTTGTGATTGGAATTGGGAAAGAGTAATATTTTGTGATGTATTACCTATTGTACTACAAAGAATTAATTCAGTTTTGTTTACTGTCAATATGGAACTTGACTTGATCACAGATACACCACCATTTGTGCCCAGAGTAGTAGAGTATCCGTATCATCTTGTAGGTGGATATCTCATATTGGGCACGAACCATCGCATTAGTGTAAAATTTAATAAGCATAAGTATCAAAGATAGAAAGTTGTATGTTTTTTTATGTAAGGTTGTTATATCCTAATGTAAATCTTTAATTTCTCAATTGATTAGAGATGAATTCTGTCGAGAGAGGATATAGCCCGACCTCATTGCTCTCCGGATTTGAACCCATTTGAGAATATGTGGACAGAAGTAAAGAAGTGTATGTGGAATAATTTGCCTAATTCCCCTGCAAAATGATTTATGGAAGCTCTTCCAAGATGCCTGGTGTGGCATAGCTGAGAACAGACACTATTAGAAAGGATTATGCAATTGAATCATGTGTGATCATGTTGAAAGGAAGATGGACTAAATATTGATATGTAACTTTTTACTTTTTGTTGGCTTTAATTTTCCAAAACATCTAGTAGTTTGTTTTATGGCATTACACATACTTTCAGGCCGAGGCCAAGTTGTAGCGAAGACACTAGAATTAATCTTAATCTTTAAGCCTGGGTAACTTTTTACTTTTTGTTGGCTTTAATTTTCCAAAACATCTAGTAGTTTGTTTTATGGCATTACACATACTTTCAGGCCGAGGCCAAGTTGTAGCGAAGACACTAGAATGAATCTTAATCTTTAAGCCTGGGTGGCCGATTGATACTAAGCTCTCCTTTCTCACTTCATATTTGAACTGACACATCCACCAATAAGGAGAATATGTTTCCCCTACTCCATGAACCTTGATCCTAAGCTCTCCTTTCTCACTTCATATTTGAACTGACACATCCACCAATAAGGGGAATATGTTTCCCCTACTCCATGAACCTTGATCCTAAGCTCTCCTTTCTCACTTCATATTTGAACTGACACATCCACCAATAAGGGGAATATGTTTCCCCTACTCCATGAACCTTGATCCTAAGCTCTCCTTTCTCACTTCATATTTGAACTGACACATCCACCAATAAGGAGAATATGTTTCCCCTACTCCATGAACCTTGATTTGTTTCTCTCTCTGTTTCATTGTTGTTACTATCTGACCTGCCAACTCTGGTCCCTTTTTCAGTGATCCGTAACTTTGTCCTTTACCATGTTATGAATTTACCAGGGGGTACTTCCAACACACCAATATATCTAGGGAGATAAAGGAAACCTGCAGTATAAGACGAAGTATAGATTTTTGTGAAAGTTTTATAGTTTTAGCATATATCTGTCCTATAAGACGACCCCCAAACTATCAACGGCCTATGAATTTAGTTTAGATCAGCGATCATTACTAGCTTACTGTATAGCATATACAAAATTACCTTATTCGTAATTTTTCAAATTAAATTTTATGTTATATATTGTTAATATTTTAACCCCTCATTATGATAAATAAATACATTTTCATTGAACCGGCAACACTGCTACACTTTCGATATGTTGTACTAGCATGAGATGATGCGACCTGTTGCATGGAAGGCGGTAGAGGGGAAAGCAGATTGTTACGATAAGGAACGAAGACTTGCCATGTGAGAAATTTCTTGTTACGCTACTATCAAACCCAAAGATATAAATTATCTGCATATTTAAATGTTATACAGTGCCCTTTGTATCATGCATAGTAATAATAACACTATATTAATAATTAAAAGAAACAATGCAATATAAGCAATGATGTCCATGTTTATTTACTACACAAAACAGACTGCAAAAGAATTGAATAACCGGATGTTTTCAGGATTGGTTTGATAGTAGCTGTACTCACGGGGATTCACTAAATCTTTAGCAGTTCCCCCCCCCACATGTCAACTGATCGGTTTGTCACCGTGCACCATTACGTCAGTCGCAGTCAGTGGTTGCATTGCTATTTGTGTGTCGTGTGTTCAATCTAATTTTTTTGTATCTGTCCTATAAGACGAACCTTGATTTTGGGGGCTTTTTTATGGTTCAACTATCATCTTATCTGCCGAGATATATGGTATGTAAGTATTTGGCCAATTGTTTATTTTTATTTTTCTCATTTTCCATCTATTAGATCTACGGTCTCGATCCATTGCTCAAGTAGTCTTCCCAAAATTTCTTTATTTACTCATAATGCTATATATATATATATATAATGCAACCTATTTTATCAAATCTCATATACAAGAAAATAGACTCATAGACCCAAAATGTTGTTTACGACATCCTAAATTACATGGAAGCAGAATTAAAACGAAGTAAATCTAAAAATTTACAAATAAAAGCTGTGAGAGCAAGTTGTGTATTACGATCTACAAGACACGAAACTAAACTGCAATCAACTGTACACCATTCTCCTCTCCCTCTGATGCAGAAGCTTTCAGTTAAGTTTTGTGCTTGATGTACCTATTTGCTCTACTATAACCTGAGCATTTATTTGTAGTATCACAGCAGTGAAGCAAATAGTCTTTGATTCTTTTCAACGTGTTTAAGTAAGTGAATAGATTGATAGGACAGAATTAAAAAAAAAATATGTGGATTATAGTCACTATGATTTATGTAATATTATTATTATTGTTGTTAATTACACACAACAACAAATTTGAACTTTTTGTCGCTGGCAGAAATGAAAATAGTGATTTTAGTTATTTGGCATGCACTGATTTCGAATTTGAAGTCCGTTTTTCTCTATCACCTAACAGTTTTTTGCGAGGATCTGTTGAACTTTTTCGTTATATTTCGCACATTATTGCTTATCTGCACTTAGTTTCAATTTTTTTGCAATAATAATGCTAGAAGCAATTGATCTATGTAAAACCAAATCATACAAGATCCAAAAAGGTAAAATATTTTTTTCTAAGAAGGATAAATAAGTAGTTACGTTACAGCACATGCTTAAATTGTAGCAAAAATATCACCTTCCAAAACTTCTTCCTGGATGACTTACACTGATAAGATGGCTCCGAAACATCTGTGATAAGTTGCCAGCAGTAATCAGCAAGCATGTTGGTCACTGATTTCCCTTTATAACGCATTTCTATTTCTAAAATATCTTCGTGGAACCTTTCGCCATGTTCATGACTGACGTCACCCAAGTTCGGTGAAGAAACACTATGTTTAACAGGTCGCATGACTGACTGCAAATTTGGATACTGAAGACAATGCTTATTTTTTAAGTGAAACCAGATATATTGACCATACAGAAATATGTAAGTGATGTGGTCCATAGGTTCTCTCCACAACATTGGAATGGCAAATGGCATGCACGAATGCGAACCTTTTAACCACCATATTAAAATCCTTTGGCTGTTTGTACAGCAAAAATTGGGGGCCTAATATTTATCAGTATCTCCAAATTTACTATAGTTCCCGAAATATAATTGTTCGCCGTTATAACTAGTTCTGCGCTGAGATTTTGTTATAATACTCTCCACATACGTAACAGAATAAATTAGGAGAATTCTTACAGCGGCGAGACATTGCAAAATTATAAAAACACTAAAACTTACGTATTAAAATATATTATAGTAGATTGTTTTAATTCAATTTCTTTATAATGATACACAATAATGCATATATCGACACTTCACAATTATGTAATGTAAGACGAACTGCACAGAACGAGGTATTACAAGCCATTACTTCACGTATTTGACAGCAGCAATCAGGAAATTTTGTATACCTGTTTATTCCTGAGGGTTTAACAATCCCTAAGAGTAATAAAACCGCGCAAAAGAAAAATAAGGGTGACCAGTTTGAGAGACAATAGCGCCTGCGACTCTCACGGAAATGATCACTTCTGCTAAAGGTTGTCGAAATATCAGACTCCGGTTAGGTGATTGGAAAAAACTAATATCATTTTCGTCTTCTGCGAGTACATAATTATTGATACATTTCAAGCCTGCAAGTAATTCTTTGTTGTTGTGTGTTATTAACTATTATTGTTAATTATTATTAGCAACTAGAATTTTGAATTCTAGAAATAAAATAAAATCACAGATAAGATTTTTACACCCTCTTTTCTTATAAGTAGGTTGAATAAAAAAATAAATGTTGACATTCATGAAAGACTGAAAGTTCATAATATAGTAGAAGATATCCAAACATACAAAAAACTGAACTGCATGGCAGGTCATGCCTAGAAGACCATATGCATACTAGCCAAGTTGCTGACATTAAATCCACATCCAGCCATGGGGTGACACATTTTCATCATTTGGAAACCCACGGATATTGTATCTGGTTTTCTCAACCTGGATTCTCCACTCATTGCAACTATCCTAATATCTCATGTTGCTGAATGATTACAGACCACATGCTTGTCAAAACTTCATACAAAATCTTCTTCCATGGGGCTTGAACAAACTATTGACCCATAGCTCTGTGTCATGACATAATGCTTTAGGTTACAGCAGAAGGAATGGTAAATTTCTTCAACAAAATAGATTGATTTTGTTTTCTAAAAAAAGAAATTCCAATATGAACTTAAACAACACAGAGACAGGGCAACACACAAACAATGCTGGGGAATCAAGAACATCTTGAGATATAACAAGACCCAACAAAGCATAAACCTAAAATGTTCATGATATTTTTTTTACTGCTGCTGCTGTTATTATTATTATTATTATTATTGTTGTTATTATTATTATTATTATTATTATTATTATTATTATTATTATTATTAAAAAATTCACCGTGATCTTTAAATTATTTAGTTTTCCTATGGCTAGCTATTTACATTAAAGAGATTTAAGTGAGTTGTAATATTTCTGTCTTAAGTTTAATTTGTAAAATATTTGATATTCCAGTAGTGTACTCATAATTTTATTTTATATCATATTTAATTATTGAAGGTATAGGCAAAGAGAATATAAAACATAGAATTGTATTGAGTAGCAAAATATCATCGTTAAATTCCATATGGTGGGATAAACATATTTGGGAGGACACAAAAAAATATATTGGTAAAACATTGGTAGAATCTGTTGCAATGTATGGAAGTGAGGTATGGACAATCAATAAGTACTACAAGAATAGACTAATAGCTCTAGAAATGGATTATTTACGCAGAAGTGCCAGAAAGTAAAAATTAGAACATGTCAGAAATAAGGAAATTATAAATATAATGGAAGCAGAAGAAAGCATAATCGAAAGAACTGAGGAGAAGGAATTAAAGTGGTTAGGACATGTTTTAAGAATGGAAGATAAGCGATGGCCAAAGCAACTATATCAATAGCATCTGACTAGAAGGAGGAAGACCAATGTTAACATGGAGGAAAAACATGAAGACATTAATGCAAGCATTGAAGATGCCCAAGATGGTAGGCTTTGGAGGTTTGGCACAGGAAGATGGCAGCAGCTGTAAAAACCCAAAGATAGATGGATTTATATTATTATTCATACATAAATATTTAATAACTGATACAAAAACACTTATGAAATGTGCTCAGAATCAACCAGCCTAATAATTAAATGGGCTAAATGTATAAAGTATACCCAAAATGTAATGAAATTTAACATTTTTATAATAGAAATCGAAAGTGACACAAGGGAGTAAATGAGTCTCAAACTTCTCACCTCACACATAATGATGATGCATCTGCATTTTTAACTAAATTCTGCTGTTAGTAATGAGCCCTTAACTCCAGCATTTCTCGTTATATCTGGTGTGAATTGATTGGACTTCAAGATCACGTCTTGCTGTCTGGGAACTTAAAAAATACATGGTTTTATTCTTGTTCTTCTGTATGTGTATCTTTTCCAATATTATAATTCTCTTGATCTCTCCCAATATTTCCCATAGTTTAGTTTGTTCTTCAAATTTATGATCTTATAACAAACAGTGTGCCACCACCAATTTCATAATTTCCTCACGTTTGTTACTGCTTTTCTTTGTTTTCTATGCAGTCGTTAATACAGTCCCTGCAATTAATTTGATAAATGTCTTTTCTTTCTTTGCCATTTGTAGTTTCTATTTTCTTACTTCTTTGCTGAAGATTACATAAACTAAATTATGATGATCTTGAAGATTTCTGGGCTGTAGGCCGTGGTCTTGAGGCTTGAAGTTCCCCGACGTTTCACCAGAGACTGTGTCTGGCATCCTCAAGGGTTATCTTGCAGTCTCTGGCAAAACGTCGGGGAACTTCAAGACCACAGCCTACAGCCTGGAAATCTTCTTCAAGGTCATCATAACAACTCCGGCCATGAAAGCCTAAGTCAATACATAAGCTGAATTGTTTATTGTTGCAAATGTAGTATAGAATTTACTAAATATTTTGTGAAATTTGTTACAGGATATCTACCATTCTGTAACTAACTTGTAACAAATTTCAGATGAGATTACTAAATTCAAACTCATAATAGGAGCAATAAACATGTTAAGTATAATTTTTCTGAAAAATAAAAAAAATTCAGGTTTAAGAAAAAAAACTGGAATTTATTAAATTATTTGCAAAGATTGTCCTTCCAGGAGATCATCAATGTGGATTTAGAAGGAACAGGTCTACAACTGATCTGACTTTTAGCATAAGACAGATTTTAGAAAACAAATGGGAATATAATGTTACTGTACATCAACTATGTGTAGACTTCCAAAAGCATACGATTAAATTAAAAAGGAGAAGTTATATAGTATCCTGCTGGAGTTCGGAATTCCTAAAAAGTTAGACTTATATGAACGTGTCTAAATGGCACAAAGAGTAGAGTGCGTGTAGGTAAACATTTTTCGATACTTTTGAAATCCAGAATGGGTTGAAGTAAGGAGATGCAGTATCTCCTCTAATATTTCATTTTGTACTGGAGCGTGCCATCAAATCTTTAGAGGATGAAGAAGGCTTACAACTAAATGGTATTAATTAGCTCTTAGTTTATGCTGATAATGTAGTACTATTGGGCGATAGCGAGAAAATTGTAAGGGCCAACAGACACACACACACACACTGTTGAGTAACACTAAGAAATTAGGACTGGATGTAAATATCAATAAAATTAAATATGTGTCACACATAGAAACACATTATATAATGCAAAAGTTCAGATAATGAAAAATGATAGAAATTTTTGGAAGTGGCTGAATTCAAATACCTAGGAACAATAGTCACAAATATGAATGAGATGCACAAAGAAATTAAACATAGGCTCAATTCTGGAAATGCATGCTATTATGCATTACAGGAACTCTTGACGTCCCAACTCCTTTAAGAAAACGTTAAACTGAAAATATATAAAATGGTTATTCTACTGTTATTGTATGCGAAACATAGACTTTTACTTTAAGAGAGGAAAGAAGATTATGACTATTTGAGAATAAAGTTCTTAAGAAAATTGTTGTGCATGGAAGCTTCTTGTAGGAAAACCAGACGGGAAATGCCCAGTTGGTAGATCAAGAATGAGGTGGCAAAATAACATTTACTATGATTTGAGGGAAGTATATTATATAGGGAAAGATGGGAAAACATTAGCTCAGGATAGGTATATATGGAGAGCTTATGTCCATGTACATACGGGTTCCATAGTGCTGCCAGTGAGTTAGTAGTAAATTATGCATAAGAAAAATTGGTACATTTTCTAAAAAAAAGTACTTCAGGAATATTAAAAATGGAAAAATTAGAATAATGGTTATAACAACTCATTAGTTGATACAGGATCACAAAAGTTGAAGAATGCGGTTAGTATTAAAACATTTGGAAAGACCAATAGAACTCATGTTATAAAAAAAGAGCAAAAACATTACAATAAATATTGAAGTTCCTGGGCAAGCTTGATTTGATCTATGTTTATTTAAACTCCAGCAGGTGGTACAAGAAACGCTTGGATTTCAGCTCATCAGTATTTACTTTTTTTAAAATGTTGATAATTATCTGTGAAACGTGTCCAAGTAAGAGGATGATATTTAATAAAGTGATGTGTATAGCTTTTGATTCATATATGTATTTTGTTTATTATTTTACTTGTAATATCTCATTTACTATATGTAGGTGAAAGTTGCATATATTTAGTACAGGGTGGACCGCTCGAATGGACCTAATTCCAATTGCTTGTTACTGGCAAACGGTTGAAGATAGAAACTTAAAACAACGTTCATAGTACAGAAAAACTCACCAAGTTTCGAATCCTGTCGGTAGATGGCACAAAGATACGTTTCTCGTTCTTAGATTTAATTGTTTGTGAAAATGGCGACTCCGCAGATGAAAGCGCAAGCTGTTTTGTGGTATGCGGAGTTTAAATCAATCATTAGAGTTCAAAGGGAGTTCCGGCGTGTGTTTAACCGTGATGCTCCAACTGCTAGAAGCATAAAGAAGTGGCGTGATACATTATTAGCTACAGAATCTGTGTTGAAGAAGCATGGTGGTGGTCGCAGAGCATCCGATGAAATGGTAGCAAATGTTCAAGCCGCATTTGAGCGAAGCCCCCGGAAGTCATTAAGAAGAGCTTCGCGGGAACTTCAAATACCAAAATCGACATTACAACGGATTGTCCACAAACGCCTCAAACTGCACGCATATAAAGTGCAGTTATTGCAACGTCTGGAGCCGAATGACATGCCGAAACGAGTGGAATTCGCCAATACGATGCTGGACCGTCTCGGCGCTGATCCTGACTTCATGACCAAGATTTTCTTCTCGGACGAAGCCACTTTCCATTTGTCAGGCAAGGTAAACCGGCATAATGTGCGGATCTGGGGATCGGAGAATCCTCACGCTATTCAAGAGCATGTTCGTGATAGTCCGAAGATGAATGTTTGGTGCAGTTTGTCACATAATAAGGTCATTGGACCGTTTTTCTTCGCCGAGAAAACTGTTCGTGGTACCACATATCTTGACATGCTGGAGCAGTTCTTCTTTCCACAAATTGAACAACTGCAGCCTAACATCGTTTTCCAGCAAGATGGTGCTCCTCCCCACTGGTTCAATGAAGTTCGTACGACTTTGGACAACATTTTCCCTGGCCGTTGGATTGGTAGGGGAGGACCAATCGCGTGGCCCCCGAGATCTCCCGATTAACACCACTGGATTTCTTTCTCTGGGGCTATGTCAAAGATAAAGTTTACACCACCCCAGTCAAAGACCTTCGTGATCTTCGTGAGCGCATCATAGAGGCTATTGAGAACATTCCAGAAGACATACTCCAACGTACTTGGCAAGAAATTGTTCATCGCTTTGATATCGTCACAGTGACTGCTGGGGCTCATATAGAGATGTGGTGATCTGGATATCAAAACTTGGTGAGTTTTTCTGTAATATGAACGTTGTTTTAAGTTTCTATCTTCAACCGTTTGCCAGTAACAAGCAATTGAAATTAGGTCCATTCGAGCGGTCCACCCTGTATTTAATTTTAGGAAGTTATATTTTGAGGTAAATTTAAGTATATTATTTTTAGTCTAGACATCTTACCTATATTAATGTTGATTTGTTCTTGAACATGTTTCAAAACAATTCTGTTTTATCGTCAGCTTTCCCAGACTGGTTTTATTTATGTTGCATTATGTTGCACAACCTGGATGTCAATGTCAGCTCCATCCTGTGGTTGGCCAAAGAACCTCCAAACAAGGTCACGCTCCATTGGAATATCAAAATTCATAACTCTGTTTCTGTTCTTCTGAATATAAATTTTTTCCCAAATAGTCAGCTCTTTTGTATTTTCTAACTGTTTTAATAATTTAGTGTCTGAATTTATATTATGTTTTTCAGACCAAACATGAGCAGCAACTGCAGATTTTTCAATTTCTCCATTTTTAATATTTCTTATGTGTTCTTTGGTTCTAATTTTTAGGTTTCTTTTTGTTTTTCCTATATATATCTTTTCACAACCCATGCATTCAATTTGATATATTCCTCTATATATATATATATATATATATATTATATGTATATATATATGTATATATATATGGTATGATAAGAAAAATAAATGCCTGGACGGGATTCGAACCCGGATCTCTGAGTCTGTACCTCAGCGTGATATCCATTACACTACCAGGCGAATCCAATTCAAACACTTATTTTTCTTATATATGTATTATACTCTCCATTGTTACTAGATGTCGCGGAGAACACTGTCTTCACTGCCATCTAGTAGCTGATGGAGAGTATAATACATATATAAGAAAAATAAGTGTTTGAATTGGATTCGCCTGGTAGTGTAATGGATATCACGCTGAGGTACAGACTCAGAGATCCGGGTTCGAATCCCGTCCAGGCATTTATTTTTCTTATCATACCATATTAAGCTTGCATTGCTCAGTGTTAAAGATTTAATTATAACATATATATATATATATATATATATATCAAATTGAATCCATGGCTTGTGATAAGATATATATAAGGAAAAACAAAAAGAAACCTAAAAATTAGAACCAAAGAACACATAAGAAATATTAAAAATGGAGAAATTGAAAAATCTGCAGTTGCTGCTCATGTTTGGTCTGAAAAACATAATATAAATTCAGACACTAAATTAATAAAACAGTTAGAAAATACAAAAGAGCTGACTATTTGGGAAAAAAATTATATTCAGAAGAACAGAAACAGAGTTATGAATTTTGATATTCCGATAGAGCGTGACCTTGTTTGGAGGTTCTTTGGCCAACCACAGGATGGAGCTGACATCGACATCCAGGTTGTGCAACATAATGCAACATAAATAAAACCAGTCTGGGAAAGCTGACGATAAAACAGAATTATTTTGAAACATGTTCAAGAACAAATCAACACTAATATTGAGGTAAGATGTCCAGACTAAAAATAATATAATTGCATATATTTATTCATTATTACTGTACATGCAATGTATCTCTATATTGTGTTTTAGTCTTCTTGTAATACTGTGAAGAACTGAAATATGACACAGTATCAAATAAAAAGATGAAAAAACATTTCACATTGTTGCTGAGGATTTTTTTAAAACTCTTACGGAATGTATGTTACGTAGAATAGTGCTACATCTGTTACTATAATGTTATATTTTCAGATGGACCTGACTGAAGAAAGACATGCTGAAATATACAGTCCTAATCATAGATCACAAACAGAAGACATAGACCTAAAATGTACATCGTATAAATATTTTGTTTGTAACAAGCAATTTTCTAGTAAGTCCGCTTTTAGTAGACAATTACCTGTACTTAGTAACGAAAAATTGTTTAAATGTTCTGTTTGTAATTTGTCATTCTCTCAGAAGTCCAAACTTAATACACATTTACTTGTGCATAGTAATGACAAACACTTCAAATGTTCAGTTTGTAATAAGTCCTTCTCCTGGAAGTCCAGTCTTAATAAACATTTACTTGTGCATAGTAATGAGAAACACTTTAAATGTTCGATTTGTAATAAGTCATTCTCCTGGAAGCATAATCTTATTGCACATTTAGTTATGCATAATAATGAGAAACACTTCAAATGTTCAGTTTGTAATAAGTCATTCTCTCGGAAGTCCAATCTTAATGCACATTTACTTGTGCATAGTAATGAGAAACACTTCAAATGTTCAGTTTGTAATAAGTCATTCTTCTCCAAGTTTTATCTCAATAGACATTTACTTGTGCATAGTAATGAGAAAACACTTCAAATGTTCAGTTTGTAATAAGTCATTCTCCCAGAAGTACAATCTTAATGCACATTTATTTGTGCATAGTAATGAGAAACATTTCAAATGCTCAATTTGTAATAAGTCATTCTCCCGGAAGTCCTATCTCAATAAACATTTACTTGTGCATAGTAATGAGAAACACTTCAAATGTTCAGTTTGTAATAAGTCATTCTTCTCGAAGTTTTATCTCAATAAACATTTACTTGTGCATAGTAATGAGAAACTCTTCAAATGTTCAGTTTGTAATAAGTCATTCTCCCCCAGAAGTATAATCTTAATGCACATTTATTTGTGCATAGTAATGAGAAACATTTCAAATGCTCAATTTGTAATAAGTCATTCTCCCGGAAGTCCTATCTCAATAAACATTTACTTGTGCATAGTAATGAGAAACACTTCAAATGTTCAGTTTGTAATAAGTCATTCTTCTCCAAGTTTAATCTCAATAAACATTACTTGTGCATAGTAATGAGAAACACTTCAAATGTTCAGTTTGTAATAAGTCATTCTCCCAGAAGTACAATCTTAATGCACATTTATTTGTGCATAGTAATGAGAAACATTTCAAATGCTCAATTTGTAATAAGTCATTCTCCCGGAAGTCCTATCTCAATAAACATTTACTTGTGCATAGTAATGAGAAACACTTCAAATGTTCAGTTTGTAATAAGTCATTCTCCCAAAAGTCCAGTCTTAATGCACATTTACTTGTGCATAGTAATGAGAAACATTTCAAATGTTCAGTTTGTAATAAGTCATTCTCCCAGAAGTCCTATCTCAATAAACATTTACTTGTGCATAGTAATGAGAAACACCTCAAATGTTCAGTTTGTAATAAGTCATTCTCCCAGAAGTCCAATCTTAAAACACATTTACTTGTGCATAGTAATGAGAAACATTTCAAATGTTCAGTTTGTAGTAAGTCATTCTCCGAGAAGTCCCATCTTAATACACATTTACTTAGACATAATGACTAAGAAATGTATGTCTAGGTGCAACATCTTTTAAAAATGTAATTTAATTAGTTTAATACAAGTTTATTTATCCAACACTGCAGTAATAAGCAAGATATATATATATTGTTAGGGGTGACATGTGGTCAAGACATCAGGGCCTCCAGCTGTTATAGCTTGTTTTCTTAACCGTGAGCTGCTACTTATTAAAGTTACTCAAATTCTTCACAATGCTTGGTGGGCAATGATCCTATATTAGCCATAATTCCATGAGAAAATGTCTTCCCCCTTGGAGACATGAACCATAGATCGGTACCAAGGCATCTTGCCTTAACCATTCGGCTAGAGCGTGGGACATTTGATTATTCAGAACAATTCAATCTTTTTATATCAAATTGTTAGCACTTTGAACTTCCAAAGAACAATCCCCTCGAGTTTGATAAATTGCATCCTGAATTTTTATGAAAATGCATATAACTTGTCCTTCTTAATCTTTGCCATTTATTTTATTTTATTTTATTTTTGTAAAGAATACTTTGAAGTTATCACTAACGCCGTAGACATGTGCAAACATGATACAAACTGCTAATGAATACAATTATCATCATGATCCTGTAGCTCTATTTAGGAGCATAGGGCATCCATAAGAGCTTTTCACCGGACAATATTACTGCAACATTTTTCAGTACTTTCCTGGCAGTAGAACGTTAATTTAGTTTAAATTATTGCAGAATTATATTTTAAATTTGAAAGTTGATTTCTCCGCCATTATACCTGTGATATTATTGTTATGACATTTTATATGGTTATTAACTTCTGAGTTGTGCAAAAGTGTTTTTACAAAAGAGTGAAAATGTCTGTTTCTCTATCCAAAATAGAAAACAAATGCTGAGGAGCATGTGAGAAGGGATGCTCGTTGACAAAAGGAGAAATGTCTTTTTCTTAATTAACTTTAATTTGTGATGGCTGTTGCTATTAATAGTGTCCGGGTGGAAAGTTCTTACTGATGCCCTACACCTGTTCAGTTTATTTTAATAACCTCAGGCCTCAGAGTGCATATGATGAATTAACGGTTTTTTGTATGTATTTTCAGAATCCTAAAATCTATCTGTGACTTATGAGAAATATTTGCTCATTTTGTACCCAAAAGGACAATCCCTCATTGTATATATTGTAAGTTGCAAATTGTATATGTTCTTATCAGCATATCGATGATAGGCAATGAAAACCTCGTAATTGCATCAGTCATTGAAAACCACATAACTCCAGTAGCCAGCAGTGAAATATGTGATGCATAACCCGTTGATAACACAGACTACAAATTTATTAACAACTTCACTTATATTCTGTAGTAAAATATGTGGCAACTATTGCTTATCAATTTTCATAATTATTTAAGAAGGTTACTTGTTTCTCCTGTAAAATTTACCAAAATGGAGTTACGAGGTTTCATTGCCCACCATTAATATGTAACATTAAAACAATATTGGCATAATCATTTATTAAATTGTATTAATCACATCCATTTGAATTTAAAATATTGTTGTTATTACCTCATGTATAAGTTATTTTGTATTTTTATAAAATGTTATTAAATTTAATCTTCTTATCTGGTTATGATATTGTATATGTACACTTTAGAACTATAGCCTTACTATACTTTAAGTGAAACAGGGTGCTTAACACATTGGTGACGGGCCACGGAGATCTCCGTGTTTAAATGGCCAGCGCTAGACCACCGGTCACGGAGATTTCCGTGTTTACGTTTTCTATGGCTTCCCTGCCTCTTCGCTTTTGAATTAGGCATTCAATTTTGTTTCTTCTCATTGTGAAATAATGTTTAGTTGTTTTTTGTACCCCTCTCTTCTCTTTTATGAAATTGCCAACTTTACAGAAAGAGATTGTTTACAATTTTATGACAGACGGCTGGTGAAATATCGAATTTTAGTGCGGGTAGTTAGGCGATTACGGAATACGTATGTAACCTGTAAATATATGTTGCAGAGCGGAAAAATTAAAAGAAACTCAATTTTGCGTTCTGGAGCCGATATATATCTGTGGCAACGTGTCCACCAGGATAATTATTATAAATAGTGTGGCTATAGCTGAAAATTTGCTCGAAAAAAAGACGAGAGTTTCTGAAGCAATAAAGATTAACAGAGGGCTTTCCGAAATCATTTGTGGAAGCAGGAAATAAACTCAAACCAGGAGAAAGTGGTTTTTTGTAGTAAGGGGGGACCTTTTGCTACAAACATCGAAAGATAAAAGAGACGTAAGAATGGTTAGAACATTGCATCAGGCAACACGAGAGTGGGAGGAGTAAAGTTGTAAAAATGTCCTATTGAATATGTGAAGGATGTAGACAGGGCTGACCAGTACCTATCATATTACTCCATCCTTAGAAAAACAGTGAAATGGAGCTTAGAAAGTTGTATTGTGGCTTCTGGATTGTGCACTCTTTAATGCTTTCAGGTCTATAAATTTCAAAATTCTAACAGCAAAAATTTCAAACAGAAGTTTTTTGCTTGAAAACAGCCTCTTGTTTGGCAGTCGTGAAATTAGGAACAGATGACAGGGAAGACGAGGAAAGACAGAGAGAAAAGAAAAACCACTTCTAGGAGACCACCTCACGACCCACCAGGCAGGCTAAGACATTAAGAAAAATAAATGAACACCAACTGTGATTGGAAAGAAAAAAAATACCCTCCAAACTTTGTCGCATTTTTGGTGAACACAAGAAAACAAACTCGCTACATATGCTCTTTTGCACTGTGCCTTTACATAAAGGAAAATGTTTCCAACGCTTATCAAACCCTCGATTTCTACTTGAAGGTCTGGTGAGAACACTAATAAAGATTTACTTATGCATTATTATTATTGACTGTAATATATATTGATGTAAAAGCCACACTGTGCTAGCGCGGTTTAAAATTTAAAAGTCCACCCTACTGACAGAATTGTCCGGGTCCAGCAGCGGTGGGTGGAACACAGAGCTGTCGGTCACCAATGTGTTAACATGTGGAATGAATATTACTACTACTAAAAGTAAAAAATGTCGAGTTTTATAATTTTATAAATTAAATTGGTTGGATTATTATCTTAATTTTTTTAATTATTTTGTTGGCTCACCTCGTGTCTAACTCAGGGTCAGGTCGAGAGATGAGATGTGATGAAGCCCCTATATTTATAGAGGTATATGAATGACAAGGGTGCTGGCCGACCACGCCTCACGCACCATCATAAGGGCGGATGAACGAAATGAAACAAAATGATTGAGATGAATGTGAGAGAAATGGTAGAATGAAATTGTATCAGGGGAAAAACAGGAGAAATCCCCAAGAAAAACCTGCCCAAGCTCTGTTTTGTCCACCATGAAACCCGTGTGGAGTGACCAAGACTCGTAAACAGGACCCCAGTGGTGAGAGGCGAGCATCTAACCGCTTACACCACAGAACCACCTATATTACAACTACTAATGAGAAATATTTCAAATGTTCTCTATGTAAGAAGTCACTTAGACTTAGCAAGGAGACATCATTCAAATTATTGGTTTATAATAAGCCATTTTTGTTGGGAGATCCTTTGTAAAACACATTTGCTCTCTTTGGTTCCATTTATTCAATATTGTATTTAATGTGTTGGCCTGCAATACACTATCCTAATGCAATTAGCTGGCAATCCTGCGTGTTCTGGTTATACCAACAATACTCTATCCTGGTTTAACTCTGTTGCTGATCCACCAGGAAGTGTCTTGTGTGGTGACCGGAATAAAGAAGAGTCCTTTCATAGCTCGTATGTTTAGTAAGATATGTTCATATTGGGTACCTGAGAGTACATCTGCCCCACTGTGACTCAAGGATTATAAATGTGGGGTGTGGTCCTCCAGGTTGAGCTGAGGCTGACAACCTCATCCTGTGATAGTGTCGACCTCGTTCCTGTTGACAATCTCAATACGAATAGTAGACTGATCCGTAAAGGAAATGACAAATTCCTAAGGGAAAGGAAGCATGAGTTTGGATTTGGACATGGAATGGTTCTGGAAAAGGAGGAATGGAATATTGTTATGAGATAGACCTGGGTCATTCATGGACTGTATAACCTCATCATATGTACTGTAGTTATACCCCCTATATCATGGGCATCACATTTGGACAAAGTCTGCAAGAAGTTTATAATTCTTTGTACATTATATGTGCAACCTCCGTAAACCAGGTCACAGAACTCCAGCTTTTGGCTCTGATTGGTAGACAGTTGCCTCTATTTCTTACACCACACTTTACTTTGTCCACCTCATCGCCCCTTTATCTTTATACTCTCTTCCATTTACTACCTTCCCACCACAACTTAACTCTAGCTGCACCTTTACATCGAACATCTCACTATTCCTCATCCTTCTTTGTTTCAGCTGCCCACCTCTGGATTTCACTCCCATTTTATACCAAAGGTCTGCTGGACTCAAAAATGAGCTCACTCAATATTTCCTTGGACAACATAACCAAGTTTAAGGTATATTTTTATTATTAATTTGTATTTTATACCTTCATCTTCAAGCTATTAATAGAATAAAGTTATAAGTTTTATTATTATGTTTATTATTATTATATTCTATTATTGTTTTTGTTATTTTATATTATTTTGTACTTTACTTGTCAGGTGTATACTGTCCAAGGACTATTATGTGCTATTAATTTATAATTTATTTGTTAACATCTGTGTAATTTAACCCTGGAGAAGTGGAGGAGAAGACCTTATGGTTCTAACTGCATCAGGTAAAGTAAACCAATTTATTATAACATAGGTAGAGTGGTGCGCTACAATCTCCGAGGATTAGTCACTGTTTTCATATTGTATTGCTTGTGGAATTTCAAACTCATAGATCATAAATTAATTTTCTCAAAACATTGGACGTTTCTCAACATTTTTTGATAGGTTTCTAGGTGTTCAGGTTCTTTAAATTTATCAATATTTATTTTTTGTTCCTTAATTTTTGGTTCATTTTTCCATCTGTTTATTTTACTGCTATATACTGTTTTAACAAATATTGTGAGAGTTTGCTATTGCTCCACAATGAGTTCTAACATCAATTATACTTGAGGCATTCCTGTTTTCTATTAATGTGTGGTCATTCTGATTAGCTGTTAATCCATCAGGGGATCTCCAGGTCTCTTTGTGTATATTTTTCCTAGAAAAAAACAGGTGGAGCTGATTACCATATTCTTACGGCTGCAAAATGTATGATTCTTTGGCCATTATCATTGGATGATGTATGTAAACTATTGTACCTTTATATATTCTCTCTTGTCCTACTTTGGCATTTAAATCCCCTAATATGATTTTAATATTGTTGGATGGTAAACTGTGATAGGTTCTTTCTAAGTTATGATAAAATTGATCTTTCATATTCTCCTCTGTGGGCACATGGGTATTGATGATTGATAAATTGAAGAATTTAGTTTTTAGGCGAATAACACATATTCATTCATTAATAGGTTTAAATGCTAATACATTTTTCCTCATCGATTTAGTTACAATAAATGTCACTCCAAATTCTCTTTTTCCAGCTTGCTTCCCGCTCTGGAATATAGTGTGTGTTTTAGTATCATATATGTCATTACCCATCCACTTTGTCTCTTGTTATTTGTATATTATATTGGTGTAATTGCTGTAGAAGAGATTTTAGGCTCCCAGTTTTATAAGCGGTTCTAACATTCCAAGTGCCAATTCGTAAGTCCATTTTCCTTTGCTTTAGTTGCCGTTGTTGTAGACCATCATTCCAAGGCATGTTGGGTTTCTGAACATATTTGTTCTTACGAGATGTCAATCCCACGCCTAACCTCCAGCAATCCTGGGGGGGTCGATGATTTTCTGTTGGGGTTTTCTCCCTTAGCTGGTACGTCCCAAATTTAAGCGTTGGCCATGGTTTTTTTTGCCCGATATTTTAAGGTGCACCTCCGGGTAAAAGGATGTCCAAGTTATACCCTGAAAGGACTTCTACTAACCAGACGAATCTGGTGTTCGACCAGTCCCAAGGAGAGTTCTGGCATTCTTGTATTCTTGAATTCATCCTACAGGTTCCATTAACCTGAAAAACAAGAAAGGCATCACGTCAGCACAACACTCAGAGATTCAGATACCGTAACTACAACTTCACCCAATTTTTACGCCAAATAATATCTGCTTATGTGGAGTTTGTTTACATCTTTATATTGCATTTCTAGGAAACCTCTCATTTCTAAGTATCATAGTGTGACAAAGCGAGAATGAAGGTGCTGTACTACATTGTTTTAAGCGCCTATCAATTCTCCTCAAGGGTAAACGGTTCCAAGTGGAAGAAAAATGGCAGAAATTTGTAGCTGCACACAGAATTAATTCCCATATAATACTTGTTTTCTTCTTTCGTGAAGAAATTTTGAATTAAATGTAGAAACAACCTGTATGTGATTTTGTTTGAAGTTGTGTTTTCTTGAGCAATGGTTCTACATGTAAATAAATACGTGCATATTAAATTATTTTATATTTAAATTTATATAAAATGACCTGTTTTCAACCATAAAGTTCATGCAATCAACTTATGTATTGCGAATGAAATCACCCATTTTGTTGCATCCATCGAGGCTACAATATTCTTACCAAACAGTTTTCCCTCCTCATATAATTTATTCCACGCGCTCATAGTGCTGAGATTATTTGAATTAGTTCCATGTACTGTTGTTTTCAATCTCACAATCTTGTGTTTCTTCATTGCATCAAATTTATTTTCAAATGTAGTTTCCTAGAAAGTTAAACGTTTATAACTGATTAGTACATTTTGACAATTATTGTGGCAATCTTCTTCCTATATGTGCAAAATATCAATAGCTAATTATGGACATTTTGATGAAGTGTCTGAAATCAAATAACAGTAAAAAACAGAAATGAATTATGCATAGGATCATCTCTGGGTATAGGCTGTACTATACATGGTGGAGAATCTTGTCTCAAATTCTCTCAGTCTTGTTAAATTAATAATATATAAAATGGCGTTTCTTCAGGTTATAAATTAAAATGATGCGAAACAGATCTCTTACTTCAAGACATAGGAAAATGTGGGTGAATAAAGTGCATATTGACCTAACAGAGACATGTAAACAGGTGAATGGAGTCAACTCCATGATCTTGATAGGAAACCAGATATAATATGAGGAGTTAAGTTTCATAGACTCCGATGGGCAGGACACTTGGAACGTTATAAAAATGAATACTTATTATAGGAAACACAAAGTGGAAACCATTCAGTAGGAAGGCCAAGGACATGGTGGGATATTAACATCTGAACGAAGTTAATTACAGAGGGGATGATTGGAAAATATTATCTCAGGATATAGATGTATGGAGAGCTTATATCTGCGCTACAATGGACCACATGAGTCGATAGTGGTAAATAAAACTTTTGAATTAATCATTTTCCTTTTTTGTTTTTCTTTGTAGAAATTTTCCATGTAGATGTGGATTACTAAATTTCTGTAAATTAGTTTTGTGGAAATTGCATTTGGTTTGGACACATTTCTCCCCTGTTATACACAGAGCCACCGTTTGTAAGATATAAATGGAATCATCAGGTTTAGGAAAGGAACATGTGAAGTAGTATATTTTATGCTGCAAAGTATCTCGAAGCCTCGCTCTGTGCATGAGTTGTAAGAATCCTTCCCTCGAGAATGATACATATGGTATTGGGAATAAACAGAATGAAAATCCTACAAAGTATGAATATGAAGAAGATCTCTTTCTAAACCCTCATTTAAAACATTAACTAATGTTTTGAATTAAATGAACAATGTATCAAATTTAAATAATTATTTGTTTGTGTATCTGAAAACTGGTGGGTGGCATCGGACTATCAACATTTTGAACCTACTCTTACAGTATAACTAGGCCTACGCTGCCATGAACCTCCGGAACTGATAGAGGCGTCACAGGGAGCGGAGTTCTAGGTTCTAAAAGTTAATATTGCAACATAGTACAGTGATAAAATTAATTTATATCCAATCAACTGATTTGTTTTTGTAATATAACTTACAAAATTGTTTTTCAATAATGTTTGTGTGTGATCTAGCAATATTACATTTATATTGAACAGCTTACTTTTAAATTATAAATGAATAATGTTCTACTTAGTTTATCGAGATATATTTTTGTAACTTACATTATTTTAAAAATCAGCTGAATTAATACTGTATAAATTCTCCTTTTCTTTCTACTTCTTGAAATTAGGCCTTTTGACCTGTTTTCACATCAAGTGGGATTTAATGAATCCTCCCATCTAGTAAATGGGTGCCCAACACTTCTATGTCCTATTGGATTGTACTTTAATAACAGCTGAGGGATTCTATCTGTAGGCATTCTTTTAATATGTTCATACCAGTTGTTTCTCGTGTTGTCAGTTCTATTTGTTAAATTAAAAATATTTAAGTATTTTCTAATATCTTCACTTCTTTTTTGTGTCCAAAATTGTCGCAGCTGCTACTGAACGTAAGAACTTCATTTCTGCAGTTTCTACATTCATTTTATCACTATACTGTCTTGCAGTCTTAACTTTTAGAACCTAAAACTCCGCTCTCTGTGAGATAGAGCCTAGGTCTATTTGCAGAACCCTCAACACCAAATGATATACCCGCACTAACACAATTTCAAAATTCTATTTCTCAGAAAGGCATTAGTGTTTTATGTGCTTATTAAAAATACATAAAAATATTTTGTAAGTTCATACGTATGTTGCGATCTTTATACAAAAATACTAACTCTTCTTATTTCGAATCAGTAGGTTCAAGGCCACGTGGACATAAGCTCTCCAAACATCCCTATTTCAATCATCCACTTTATAATTTATCTTCCTCAAATCGTATTTAATGTCATTCTCCCACATGATTCCTTGCCTACCTACTGGATACTTTCCTCTCATTTTAATATAATGAGTTTTTATGTTTGTATTTAATTCCCCGTTCGTGCCACATGTCCTGTCCACCCCAGTCTATGCAATTTAAGATTTTACTATTTTTATTACATCTGATTTTCCATAAAGATCATGCAGTTCACTGTCATATAGTCTTCTTCATTCATCTTTCTGTTCGTCTCTCTTTGTTTCAAAAATGTTTCTAGCAACTTAATTTATAAACAGTCGTAATCTTTTCTCCTCCCTTAAAGTAATAGGCATTGTTTCGGTATCTATTTCACATAACAGTTTTATATGTTTTCAGTTTTTTTTACAAAAATCCCTGTAATCCGTAATAGTATTGAACCTATCTTTACTTTCTCTGTGCATCTCATTCCTGTTTGTGATTATTGTTCCTAGGTATTTGAATTCAGCCACTTCCTCAAATTTTGCCTCGTTTATCATTAACTGCCCATTTCCTTTATTTAATGTATTTCTTTGTGTGAACATGTATTTAGTTTTATTGGTTTATTTCCAGCCCCAATGTCTTAGTGTTACTCAGTACTGTGGTGTGTGTTGTCCTTTATTTTCTCCTCGCTATCGCCTAATAATACTACATCATTAGCATAAACTGACAGCTTTTTAGGTCTTCTTTATCCTCTAAAGATTGTTCCGGTTCGCTCAGGGTAGAATATGATAACTCAGGGATGTTTATATTATACACTTATTATTTCAGTTTATTGGATAATTTTGTATGTACAATTGCAGACTTACAGTGTTTTATCTTTACTAACTCGGAGTGGAGTTGATGAATTATTTCCGCCCACGTGTTTTTAATATCACCTTCGTGAACGGTTACTGAAGAACTAGCCTATTGAAGAATGTAGGAGCGTGAGAGAGTTTTCACACGCGTCCTCGCCATATAAGGGCGATGACTCCTCCCATAAAGTCGCCATCCTCACTCCGAGTGTATATGTTATTCATTATAGCTTAGAGGGGTAGGTACCATTCGTTTGAGTTTCCATGTTGGTAATACAGGGTGGACCGCTCGAATGGACCTAATTTCAATTGCTTGTTACTGGCAAACGGTTGAAGATAGAAACTTAAAACAACGTTCATAGTACAGAAAAACTCACCAAGTTTCGAATCCTGTCGGTAGATGGCACAAAGATACGTTTCTCATTCTTAGATTTAATTGTTTGTGAAAATGGCGACTCCGCAGATGAAAGCGCAAGCTGTTTTGTGGTATGCGGAGTTTAAATCAATCATTAGAGTTCAAAGGGAGTTCCGGCGTGTGTTTAACCGTGATGCTCCAACTGCTAGAAGCATAAAGAAGTGGCGTGATACATTATTAGCTACAGGATCTGTGTTGAAGAAGCATGGTGGTGGTCGCAGAGCATCCGATGAAATGGTAGCAAATGTTCAAGCCGCATTTGAGCGAAGCCCCCGGAAGTCATTAAGAAGAGCTTCGCGGGAACTTCAAATACCAAAATCGACATTACAACGGATTGTCCACAAACGCCTCAAACTGCACGCATATAAAGTGCAGTTAGTGCAACGTCTGGAGCCGAATGACATGCCGAAACGAGTGGAATTCGCCAATACGATGCTGGACCGTCTCGGCGCTGATCCTGACTTCATGACCAAGATTTTCTTCTCGGACGAAGCCACTTTCCATTTGTCAGGCAAGGTAAACCGGCATAATGTGCGGATCTGGGGATCGGAGAATCCTCACGCTATTCAAGAGCATGTTCGTGATAGTCCGAAGATGAATGTTTGGTGCAGTTTGTCACATAATAAGGTCATTGGACCGTTTTTCTTCGCCGAGAAAACTGTTCGTGGTACCACATATCTTGACATGCTGGAGCAGTTCTTCTTTCCACAAATTGAACAACTGCAGCCTAACATCGTTTTCCAGCAAGATGGTGCTCCTCCCCACTGGTCCAATGAAGTTCGTACGACTTTGGACAACATTTTCCCTGGCCGTTGGATTGGTAGGGGAGGACCAATCGCGTGGCCCCCGAGATCTCCCGATTTAACACCACTGGATTTCTTTCTCTGGGGCTATGTCAAAGATAAAGTTTACACCACCCCAGTCAAAGACCTTCGTGATCTTCGTGAGCGCATCATAGAGGCTATTGAGAACATTCCAGAAGACATACTCCAACGTACTTGGCAAGAAATTGTTCATCGCTTTGATATCGTCACAGTGACTGCTGGGGCTCATATAGAGATGTGGTGATCTGGATATCAAAACTTGGTGAGTTTTTCTGTAATATGAACGTTGTTTTAAGTTTCTATCTTCAACCGTTTGCCAGTAACAAGCAATTGAAATTAGGTCCATTCGAGCGGTCCACCCTGTATAATATATTTAGGAGTTTTTTTTAACATTTGTAATATTCAATAGCAGAAATTGATTCTTAGCTTGAAAAACTTTTAAAGTGGTCATTTTCATAAATATCATGAATAAACCCTTCTTCGCACAAAGAATAAAAGAAACTGGCCTTGATCCCATCAAAGTTGATGAGGGGAAGAAGTTAAAATATTTTCTGTTCAAGGGCAGCACCGATTAAAGAAGATATTAACAGGGTCCACTCAAACAGAAGGGTCCACATTACCTGAACTTTCCTATACTTTTAAGGAGGTTTTGACTTGCAAACCTATTTTAAACCAAAATTGATAGAAATTGTTACCACTATAAGATATTTTATCAGAGAAATTGAATTAGGTAGGTGCACCTCTTGCCTCTTATTTTTCTCTCTCATCTGGACATGTTTTGAAAGAAATTTCCATCATGCTCAGCCAAAAACCAAATGGCTATAAAAGACATCCAACGGTAATTTCAACAGTCAGTTTTGGGCTGAGGGTGAGAAAAATTTCCTTTTAAATATGACCAGATGTGAGAGAAAATATAAGATGCAGATAACTATATTTGAAGAGAAAAATTATATGCTCAATTGAGTTGGTGTTTACTTGATGAAAATCCATATCTATGTTTTATTTTTATTTAATTAATGATTATATGCTCAGACTGGGGTTTGACCCCAGGACCTTTGGCTTCCTAGACCAATGCTCTACCGTTGAGCTATTTGAGCACTCCAATCTAAACATTATTTTTTTTAAATTTTTCTCTTATACATTGTTAATTCCTGATCGTCAAATGCTATGAGCCTTTGCTTTGATTATGCAAATGGTGGCTTCTATTTAGGAAGACATTTTATTAGGAATTTAAACATTAGTTTATAAAGCCACTATTTTTAAATTCCCATTAAAATGTCTTCTTAACCCATCAGCATGGAATGACGTGCAGTGCCTGCATAAAATAAACTTTACTTCTCTGCAGAGTGCTGATTGAGCATGTTCGACATGCACCACGTTTATTTTATTATGATTCTTAATGAAAATATACCAAGAAAACAGGCTTTATGAACTGCCATCTCATAGAGGAGATATTAAAATTTCCTTTAACATAGAATATATATTTAAATGCTCCACGCTGAGGGGTTAAATACAAGCCACCATTTGCATAATTGAAGCAAAGGCTCGTAGCATTCAGCAATCGGGAATTAACAGTGTATAAGAGAAAAATTTGTGTTTAGATGGAGTGCCCAGATAACTCAGCAGTAGAGCATTGGCCTAGAAAGCCAAGGGCCCTGGGTTCAGACCCTAGCCTGAGAGTATAATTTTTCTGCTCAAATATAATTTTTCCTTCAGTGAGTAGTGTTAAGTTAATAATAAAAACATGCAAGTAACTAATTCATTTTTTGCTAGAACTTATGTTCATTTGACATACTGCCAAACACAATTACAAGGGATAAACAAAATATTGAAAACTCATTTTCTTATACATTTAATTTCATGAGCTTGATTTACTTACAGGCGCTGTCATTAATTTCCTTTATATGTTTATCTGAATTTAACTGCATTTCCTGCCTGTATATGTAGCTGTGTGTAACTATATGAACAATATAAGAGAGTTGAGAAGAGCATTGAGTAATAAAATCACAAAACTACCGCAGATAAAGTGACTGCAGATTAACTATACATTTAAAGGACCAAGTTTCTACCAGAATAGTAATGAGGAAACTACACAAATTCAATATTTATGGCACAGCAGTAATTAGTAATTTGCAGTACTCTGCACATGAATTAAATCAGTTATGCCAAGAATATAATTTTAAAATAGCAAAAGAAAAAACAAAAATTATGGCATTTTGGGAAAATGAACATTTTTTTTGTAAGCCCATGTTTTCCCTTTACAGAGATTTAGGTGCTCTCCCACTACAGGGAAGAATTTGAACCATATTAATGTAGTTACACTTCTTTTCGTACAGATGTTATTTTGAGTGGTCCGTGGTCAGCGTTCTGCCTCATACTGACATCTAGGAAACAAAGGTAGTACTAGGACGGGAAAATTCGGTAAATTTTGCTTAGAGGCCTTTTCATTTAGTCTTAAGGATTTTTTACGAGCCTGAAAATCTTCAGACTCGGGACCCATGGCTTAATGCCCCTCCCGGAAGACTTGCTCCTTGGATTTTTCCATCCTAAAAATCCATTGACCCCGGCCGGGTTTGAACCCGCGACCCTCGGGACCAGAGGCAAGGAGCATAAACACTAGTCCATCGTGGCCGATAAAATGAACATTTAAGATAAAAATCATAATAGAAAACAAACCTCTGGAACAAGTAACAAATTTTAATTATTTGGGTTATAACTTAACCATAAACATAAAAACTTAAAGAGACGTAAATATGAAACTATCAAAATTTCAAATGATAAGCGAAACTATACATAAAACATTAAAGAACAAAACAAGAAGAAATACTAGATCGAAGTTCTGTAAAACATTGGCAGTTCCTGCATTACTTTATGGGAGTGAAACTTGGGTAATGACAGAAAAATTACAAAGTGGAATAAAATGCATAGAAATGAACTTCCTTAGAAGAACAAAAGGCTGCACAAGATTGTATCGGATAGAGAATGAAGATATAAGAATGAGTTAAATATGTATTCATTGAATGATAAAATCAAGGAATGTAGAGATAAATGGTTTAGACATGTAAAAAGAGTGAATCTAACAAGTTACCAAAAGCAGCAAGAACCAAGAGGTTCAAGGAATGTAGGAAGGCCAGTGAAAACATGGACAGAACAAATGTGAGACAGAACAAGCAATTTGCCTAGCCCATGAAAAAGAACAAGAAGAAGAAGAAGAAGAAAGAAGAAGAATAAGAAGAAATAAGAAGAAAGAAGAAGAAAGAAAAAGAAAGAAGAGGAAGAAAGAAGAAGAAGAAAGGAGAAAGAAGAATAAATAAGAAAGAAGAAGAAGAAAGAAAAAGAAGGAAGAAGAAGAGGAATGAAGAAGAAAGAAGAAGAAGAAGAAGCAATAATTAGTAAATCATTGTATACAGACAGGATTAAAATAAAACAAAAACAATTGTTCTGGAGTGCTGATGACTGGAAAAATAATATATGGTCTGATAAGTGAATATTTACACTCTTCCCTACTTGTAGTAGGATATATGTCTGGAGAACAACAAAAGAAGCTGTAACTCAGACTGCAAAGTCCCTTCAGTTAAATAATGGTTTAAGCAGTAATATCAGTATCCTGGTATTTTTTAGGTCCTATTGTCACACTGAACCAATAAGGTCTATGAAGGAATACTAAGGAAGAATCTGAACTCATTGTTCCCGCAGTTAATGCCGTATGGCAATGCTCCTATTCACACCAGGGTTTAAAAAACCCAGCCCATATGAGTTATTTTGGTTTATTTTAATAAACCCAAAAAGAAACCCACTTTTTTTGGGTTTAATATCCCCCCCCAGATAATTTAAACTCTATACTACATTATATTAAATTATATTCATATTTAAAATAAAATAATATGATGAGTCCTAAATATGTAGGAAAATTACTTATTTTAGGAATTCTCACTATGAGGTATATTCATTAAGGTAGAATATGTTTATCACTCACCTCATATTGTTCTTCTTATTTGATTATAGACAAAAGACAAAAATTTATTAATCAAAGCACTCTTCTAAAAGTAAAAGAAGATAATGTAAAATTTAGAAAATTCACATATCATCCATTAAACACCACAAGTTTCAAAAAATTTTTAAAGATTTCAACATAAGGTTAGCACCCAAAAATGACTACAGCATCAGCAGACTGATTAGACCTAATAAGAATGAGAAAATTAAAGAAGAAAACAAATCAGGGATTTATCAAATTAAATGTGAAGAATGTGAGAAATTCTACATAGGAAAAACTAAAAGAAATTTGAAAACTAGAGTTAAAGAACATCTCAGGAATGTCAAGAAAGGGGAAGTAGAAAAATCTGCAGTGGCTGCCCATGCATGGTCTGAAAAACATCTTATCGAGAAAGAAGCAAAATTATTAAAACAAATAGAAAAAACCAAAAGAACTTACTGTTTGGGAAAAGATCTACATTCAAAAGAGCGAAAAGAAGAAATTAATGAACTTTGAAATTCCCGGTGAGAATGACCTGGTTTCGAGGTTTTTCAGTCAGCCAATGGAAGGAGAGAAGGACAACTCTTCAAGACGACAGAACAACGGTCGTGATGTTACTGAGGATGGAACAGAAACTATGTTCCGAAACTAGTCTATAATCAAATAAGAAGAACAATATGAGGTGAGTGATAAACATATTCTACCTTAATGTAGGAAAATGCTTATCTTCTGATCAAGAAAATCAGGCTGAGCCTTGGTTGTCAAGCAAACACCCTAAATGGCTTGTACCATTTTTATCTTTTAAAATTAATGATAAACAAATATATCCAGCATCAATGTTTGCGGATAATATAATAAAGAGCTTTAGTTCTGCCCAGTGGTGGAGTATTTTGGAGAAATGTTCTACAAATGAGAACATTAAAGCTTTCTGTAACTTATGAATGGACTGACTAGTTGCTCCGCTCATTCATCATCAATAGAACAAGTGTTTTCAACCTTTGGATTAATATGGTCTAACATGCATAACAGGTTGGGTTGTGAAAAACTTGAAAAATTAGTAAAAGTGCACAGATATCTTAATAATAAGGACGAATTAAAGGAACATGATGTTGAAGAGTGTGATTCTGATTTAGAAATTTAATAAAAATAAAATTGAGAAAATAGAAATGAGATTTCTCAGATCAGTTGCAGGTGTATATCTAAGAGATCAAAAGAGAAGTCAAGATATCAGAGATGAACTACAAATATATAATATAAACGAGAGAATACACACAAATAAACATAATTGGTTTGAACATATACAAAGAATGCCAAATAATCGTTTATCAAAACAGCTGCTTCATTATAGGCCTCTAGGCCGAAAAAACGTAGGAAGACCAAAACGTCGTTGGAAAGACAACCTGCACCTGCAGCATATAGTGCACTGGGGAGCGGAACGGGTCAACAGGCCCATACCTTGAAGATGATGAAGTATTTGTTACTACTTTTAATAACAGTTGTATACTGTGAATTAAATATACTGGTTGAAAGAATAATTTATCTTTATTATTTGGTTGGACTATTTATTTCTCCTTTTACAAGCTTTATATTAGCTTGACCTGTATCTATCTATGTAACGGAATCTTTCAACCCGAATTTTACCCACTTAAAATCATTGGGTCGGTTTGAAACGTTGTATACTTGTAAAAGACCCGTGACAATACAATAAATTCATATTTTGTTTCTAAAATCATGGCCACAATCATCAGAAAATCAGAAAAAGTGTCTTTGTAATTATGTAACGGAATTTTTGAACATGATTTTCACCCACTTAGAAACATTGGATCAACTTGAAACTTTGTATACTTATAAAAGACCCGTGACAATACAGTAATTTCATATTTTCTTTCTAAAATCCTGGCCAGAATCATCAGAAAATCAAAAAAATGAAAAGTGGTATAATACGTTGCAGACTTGTCGACTTTTTAGTCAATCGTTGTAAGAGCTCAGTTGGTAGCGCGGTGAACTCTAGTGGTATATAATTTCAGTAATCCATAGTTCGCTGGTTCAAATCCGGCTGGGAGGTTTTTTTTAGAAGTGTATTACTTTTAGCTCATACTACAATAGTATCGAATTTAAAGATATTTACATTTTTATCTTATTCTGTAAAATATTAAAACTAAAAAATAAAAAATAAATAATAGTTTTAAAAAACTAAAACAACACGCTTTATTAGAAAACCGAACTAAAAAATGAAAAATAATTTTAATTTCCAACACGCTTGGGATAAATCATTTTACCATCAAAAGCGTGGGGTGCTTTTATGAGTTTTACATTTTCTTCTTAGAGACTTTACTTTTACCAATATCTGTTTATTACTAAATATATTAATTGATAAAGAGCACCCCACGCTTTTGATGGTAAAATTATTTATCCCAAGCGTGTTGAAAATTAAAATTATTTTTCAGTTTTTAGTTCGGTTTTCTAATAAAGTGTGTTTTAGTTTTTTTTCTTCTTCTTCTTCTTCCTTTCAAGTATTAGGCCAAGGCCTGTTACGATCCTATAGAACATTTTCCCTTATGGGAAATTCTCGTATAAGACTTGAAAGCATAATAATAGTCCCTTCGATCGGTTGCTGGCCAAAGGAAGGCAAGACCAGTGATGGGGCTGCCATCTTATACCCTCTGGTCAGGCTTTTAGAGAGAAGGAAAGAAAATAAAGGAAATAAGAAATGGAAGAAAGGAAGGACTCCCTAGCCCTCGGATGCCCTAATAGCATCGAGGTCGAAAAAACAAGAGTTAACCAAGAGAGGTTAGATAGTAAAGTTAAAAGAGTGCAAAACACAAGTAAGTGGAAGAAATGTTTTGCACAGCTTGGGCACCTTGTGGTCGCCATCCACATATCCCCTAGATGAGGACCCCTTAAAACTATTATTTATTAGTATCTTGACTAATAATTATTTTTTACAAACAGTGTTAAAAATAAAATAAGTTCAGAAGTCAGAGAAGGAGAAGTCAGACATCTGCCATGGCCAGCTAATTTCCAGATCTGAATATTATTGAGGCAACGTGGAAACTAGCATAAGGACCTCGTTCCTTTCTTGAAGAGCTACAAAAAATTCTCCATGAAGAATAGTACAAGATGCCCATAGAATATATTCGTAAGTTGTATGAATCAACTCCAGCTCTTTTATGGTCTAAAGGTATCCCTACACCATATTAATGACAGAAAATGTTTTCAATATATTGACTATCCCATGTAAATGGTTATTTAAAATATCTAGAAATGTTAATTTTTTAATTTGAATTCAATGTAATTACCTCCCACATATACTTCAATATTTTATATTCATGTTCTGTAAACAATATTTCTTTCTCCCACGCCAACATTTCATTTTCTCTTGTTTGTATTTCTTCTTCCGATTTCTTTTTTTGGGATAACAGTTTTGATTCAAACTGAGTTTTGCTGTCATCTGAAAGCACATGCCATGGCCAAACACACAGGTGTGAGTTACTTTTTTCAATAATATGAATCATTTACAAAATAAAAATAGAATGTTAATATTATTCGTTTTTAAACATCTTAATGATCGTCCCGCGCCGTAGCCGAGCGGTTAAGGTAGGAAGCCTTGGCGCAGAGCTACGGGACTTGCGCTGGTTCGAGTCTCCATGGGGGAAGAAATTTTCTCATGGTATTTCGGTCAGTATGGGACCGGTGCCCACCCAGCATCGTGAGGCAATTGGGTAGCTACAATAAGTAGCGGCTCCAGGTTGAGGAACCAGCTATAACGGCTGGGGGACTCGACATGCTAACCACATGTCACCCCTACACTGGCTGTTGATCATCTACCTCTGTGATTGACACATGTGGATGTGAAGGGCCAGCAGCCAGCTGGTAAAAGAGCAACCGCTGAAAAGTGGAAAGACCCTCAATCGGAATGATGGACAAATTATATCTGAAAAGAAAAATATACACCTAGACTGGGGTTTGAATCCAGGAGCTTTGACTTTCTATGTCAATGCTCTTCCATCTGAGCTACCCAGGCCTCCAATCTGAACATGTATTTTTCTCTTATACATAGTTAATTCCCTAACCCAAATGTTAAAAACGAATAATATTAACATTGAAAGAAGCACTACTGGCTTTATAAGTAATGTTTAAATTCCCAATATAAAGTCTTCTTAATAAAGAAGCCGCCATTTGCAAAAATCGTAGCAATGGCTCGTAGCATTTGGGGTTAGGGAATTAACTATGTATAAGAGAAAAATACGCATTTAGATTGGAGGCCTAGGTAGCTCAGATGGAAGAGCATTGACATAGAAAGTCAAAGGTCCTGGGTTCAAACCCCAATCTAGGCATATATTTTTCTTTTCAGATATAAAAATAGAATACCTGAGACCTTAGACTTCCTCAACTTTGGATGTGGAATGTGGAGTACTTTCGAAGCATATGCTCCATCTTCAGCTTGTAAGTACTCCACATCCTACACCCAATGTTGAGAAACACTGGGGTCTATTTTTATTTTGTAAATTTTACATAGTAACCTCAACGGTGTTTCATCATGAATTTTAAAAGTATCAATTAATATGAAACACTGAGACAAGGAAACAATTTTGCAACACACACTGCACACAATAATAATAAAATTGCATAATTCCAATAATTAATTGGTACAATTACTAAGAAAATATACCACAATCATATTACGCTAGTTTGTTTACAGTACAACTGCAACTTCAGTACAGGGTGTCCCATTCAAACCTCCCACATTTTAATTTAATCAGCAAACGGCAATACAGCGCAAAACTCGGTGCGCGCAGAAAACCTCCCCTCCACCCGGGGTTTAGCTATAAACAGAGACACAGTTTCCAACGACCAGCCAGTCTGCAGCCGACTGTTGAGGAGTTCACAGAAAGCACGCAGTATCTCCTGATGATGTCTACCGCAGCAGTAGACGAAACGTAGAGTAAGAAGACAACCAGACCACGACCTATAAGCCCGGAAGACGAACCAAATATGGATCAAGACGCCGGCCGTGAAAGCCTACAATTATATATAACTAACAAAGTTTTTTTTTTCCCCCCAAATGCCCCAGGTTTGTCTTTGGACATTCCTGGTTTCTCTCCTGGCATGGCACACTTGTAACCTACTTCTGAGGTTGGGGCGCCTGGAAGGCGGGGTTACCTTGCCCCAATGATATGATGGGTGGTGCTCCTGGAGAGTCCCTAATCCTAAGCATAACCTAAGATGAATATGAATGATGATGATTGCGATGGCCATATGATTTCGGGGACCGTTTGGGCCTTAAAGCTTTCCTGACATTTGTCTTACAGGTGAGGAAAAACCCCGATAAAAACCTCACCCAGAAAAACTGTCCCGACCGGGGATCGAACCCGGGCCCGCTGCGTGACAAGGCAGCACGCTACCCCAAGACCACAGCGGTGGACTAACAAACAAAGTATGCGAGTTATGAAATGTGGCCGGTTATAATGAAACAGAAACTCAAGAGAATTTTCATTGCCACACACTAAAACACCTCTATATGTGCACCATTAGTAACATGAACAGTATGAAGTGTGTATTCGATCTCGTGCCACAATCTGTCCATTGAACTGCCGGGAAGCTTGGCGATTCGATTTTTGTGGATTTCTCTGAAATCCTGCTCTATTTTCATTTTTTCTTTTGAAACACATGTACGAACACCTCCAGATTCTTTTTTAACGCTTCCAGTCACCAGAAACTTCTCAAGCCATGTCTTAATTATCTTCCCATCAGGTGCATTTCCTCCATATTCTCTCCGGTAACTATTGAACACACAGTTATCAAATGTGTAGTTCGAAGGAATGTGTTCATTATTTGCTATATTTAACGTATTTTTTGGAGAGTCGGTCACTGCAAAATAATGACCTGATCAGTTCAGAAAAAAGGAGGAGCTTTCTTTATTTTGGTAAACAGAATTCGATAAATAGCGAGGCAAAACATGACTGTAATTGGTTGTAAAACAAAATTCGATGACACGTGATTGGCCATTGACTCCCATTTGGGGCACGAGTTAAATAGTCACATAAAATATATTAATGGTTGTTAACATTATCTGATATTCAAAAAATTATATATTTGATTCTAATTACATGTAATTCTTATAAAGTTAATAAAGAATTTGTTTAGCTTTAAAAACACATGGCATTTATAGTAGATATCTATAAACATTCAGTTATTTTTTAATCTTCTTCTTCTTCCTTCCAAGTATTAGGCCAAGGCCTGTTACGATCCTATAGAAAATTTTCCCTCCAGCGTTTCATAGGACGGCCCAGTGATCTTCGTCCTCTTGGTATATAATTATAAACAGCTTTGGGGATCCGATTTGAACTCATTCTTTCAAGATGGTGTTTCCAATTTAGTTGGTACTGTTTAATATATTCCAAAATTGGCATAGTCTTCAATTCTTTTAAGATATCGGTGTTCCTTTTCCGATCCCATCTGGTGTAACCCGCTGTTCTGCGCATGAATCTCATTTCACAAGCCATTATTCTGCTTTCATGTTGTTTTCTTAGTGTCCATGCTTCACTACCATAGGTCAACACTGGTCTAGCCAAAGTGTTATATAAACGTAATCTGGTGTTTTTTTGTACAAGGGATGGTTTCATAACTTGATTAATAATTCCTAAACTTTTATTATAACTAGTAACTTTTTCAGGGATAACCTTTTCATCCCAGATAGAGAGATAATATCCAAGATATTTAAATTGATTAGATCTCTCTAAAATTTTATTCTGGAGACAGATTTTACTTTGTATGGGGTCCTTCCCATGAAATGCCATAATTTTAGTTTTGTTAATTGATATTTCCATATTAAATTTGGCACCTATTTTTTTGTAAATTATAAATTGATCATTGCAAATCATTTTCGGAAAGTGCCAGAAGAGCTAAATCGTCTGCAAAAAGAATAGCATCGAGTTTGAGGTTCCTATTGATGGGTATATATCCTCGTTGTGTTTTCCTCCATTCATTTATTAATTTGTTCATGTATATAATGAAAAGCACCGGTGAAAGTCCACATCCCTGTCTTACTCCAGTGTTGATCTTTTCCCAAGAAGATAATTTGCCATCTTGTTTAACAGAGATTTCATTATCTTTATAGATGTTGAAGATATTACTAATATATTGTTGTGGAACGTTATCATCTATTATTATTATGCTTTCAAGTCTTATACGAGTTATTTTTAATAATAGAAGTATATCTACCGCATACCTATATTTTCCTATCCAATAAGAAGAAAAGTGTAATTTTATCTTCAGGCAGTCATTATATATAGGCCTACAAATTTTTCATAGCACGTTGATTCCTGTACCTATAATAGTTTGAAAAAGTAGGATGCGATTGAATTATAAATTTGAAAAAAATTATATAGTTCTTCTCATATAAACTTTTGAAGGAATGTGAATTTTTATTTTGTAAATGTTACATAGCAACCTCAATGGTGTTTCGTCATGAATTTTAAAAGTATAAATTAATATGAACACTGAGACAAGGAAAAGAATTTTACAACCTGAGTTGTAATGTAACTTACACGCACTGCACACAATGATAATAAAATTGCAGAATTCCAATAATTAATTGGTACAATCACTAAGAAAATATATCACAATCATATTGTATTAATCAACGGCAATCTAATATAGCTGTTAACAGAAACATAAACATTAAGTAATGAAATTCCTCAAGCTTACTCAAGTTTTAAAAATGCACAACAGAGATATACAGTTGGGTGTATCAAAAAAATGTATTTTCAAAATATGCATAGTCTAAAAAGTTGCATACTGGCCTTGAGTAAATGTAGAAAAAGCTCCATGCAAATCTTACAACCTTTCACTGAGGTGCAACCCTATTGAATACACTTGTGTCCAAAAGTTAAGGATAATTAGTTCATTTGCCGACTTATTATAAAGCATTTGTCAGAATAATACAAAATTTGGTAAGGGTATGTCACAGATAATTAGAAACATGGCATGAAAGAAACAATGGCATGAATACGTCATTCACTTGTCATTTTCACAACAAACGAAAACTGCATTTCAGAATTCGAACATAAAAGTTGAACAACAATGGTTCAAATGATTAGTATGGGGTGTGATTACCCCTGACAGCTACACAAGACTCACATCGACGTGGCATGCTAGTGATGAGGTTGTTCAGGAGTTCGATGCTCAGCAAATTCCACTCCTCATGAAGAGCAATGTGAAGGTCTTGAAGTGTCCTCGGAGGAGGCTGACGAGATGCAATTTGTCTCCCTAAGGCATCCCATGCATGCTCTATAGGATTCATATCCGGAGACCTCGCTGGCCACGCCATACGCTGGATATCTTCCTCCTGAAGAAACTCATCCACCAGTTGTGACCTGTGAGGTCGGGCATTGTCATCCATGAATATGAATTCTGGACCCACAGCTCCCCTGAAAAGTCTTACATGAGGTTCCAGGATCTCTTCTCTATACCGCTGAGCATTAACAGTGCCACCTGCGAAGATGTGAAGCTCTGTGCGTGCATTCATCATTATACCTCCCCATACCAGGAGACCCCCGCCACCAAATGGATGTCTTTCCATGATGTTCATGGGGTTGTAACGAGTTCCTTGCTCCCTCCAGATAGTCACGCGATGCCAATCACAGTTCAAGCTGAATCTGGACTCGTCTGTAAATAGCACGCTGCTCCACTGATTTAGAGTCCAGTCGCGATGTTCCTGACTCCACCGTAAACGTGCTCTCTTGTTATCAAGGGTGAGTGGGACGCACACTACAGGCCGTCTAGCATACGGACCAGCAGCTCTGAGTCTTCTATAGACAGTTTGTCTGGATACTCTGATACCTGAGGCGGCCGCAAGTTCTGAACTCAGTTGTCTGGCAGACATTGTTCGGTTTCTTCTTGCAGTTAACGCAAGATATCGATCCTGCTGAGGATTTGTAACTCTTGGACGACCTCCCACTGGTCTTCGCCTAACGTCTCCGGTCTCTTGGAACCGTCGCCATAACCTAGATATAACATTTTGTGGCACATTAAGTGCTATGGAGACCTCAGTTTGTGTCTGTCCTGTTTCTAGCCGCCCAATAATTCTACCCCGAAGCAGAGGGTCCAGATGTTGTCTTTGTGCCATTTTACTGCAATCTGTTCTTACACTACATCTGATTATATCATAACTCTCTTTAAAAATGAAGATTTATGGAACAGGGCTTGCAACAATACAATTTTCATTTATAATTGCTATTAATTTTTTCATTGTTGAAGAGAGATTATAATTTAGTATGTAAACTAAACTAAATGTACTGAGAAACGTTTTGATAAATAATTTTTACTCCTTGCTCCTCTTTAAGCATTTTGATTTTCCGTTTTACAAATTATCCTAAACTTTTGGACACCAGTGTATTTAACATTTAATATTAAGTTCCACTCCACTCTTATTTAATATATATATTAACAGAATAGTGCAAGAATGGAAACAAACAGTAAATAGTGGAATTTCAATAACTAGGAATAAAATAATTCAAACAATATTATATGCTGATGATCAAATAATATTATCAGATTCCGACGATAGCTTACAAATAGCAGCATATCAATTATTCAAAATTGCCAGCAAATATAATATGAAAATTTCCACTTCAAAATCCAAAACAATGGCAATGTGTGGAAAAAAAAAAAACAACGGGTGAAAATTGAGATTGATGGAAAAATTATAGAACAAGTGTCAGATTTCTCTTACTTAGGAAGTGTATTTGCAGAGTATAAGAGTAACATTGATTCAAAATTACAAAAATATAATAAAATGAATGGGGTAATACGAAGACATTTTGGTAAACAGATGAGGACAGAGACAAAACTAAGATTACATAACATCACATCAAAAGCTGCTCTAAAATACGGAAGTGAAATTTGGATTTTAAATAAAAGAAACTCTCATAAACTTCAAGTAAGCCAAATGCGCTTCTTACGATCATTGTTAGGAGTTAATAGACTGGATCACCAAAGGAACACTATTATCAGAGGAAAACTTGGAGTAACAAGTTTGAATGAAGATATACAAAGATACCAACAAGAATGGAAAAATCATCCGAGGAGAATGGCAAGAAATAGACTTCCAAAATTGGCATTCCAATATACCCCAATATACCCCAACAACTGGACATAGGGACCACTGTGCCTCATGATTTTACTGTAATTAGATTAGTAAGTGAGTTAGTACTTTATTTAAAACTATTCCAACAAATATCATTAACCCACCAGCTCTAATCTGTGTCTGAAATACACATTTTGTTAACAGAGTCTTATTTCAGATTTTTTTCATAACGTAAATCTGTGGATTGAGTCTCAAGGGTTCACTTCCTTCTAAGGAAGACACAAAGATTCTCATCCTCTTAAAACACCAACTCAATTAGTGAAAATTTGAATGTGTACGTTATACAATAATCCGTAATTATCGGAAATTATTTTATATTTATAGATTATTTTATGGAGTCCTCTTTTTCAATTTGGCGATTTTATTAATTTTCCAGAGTTTTTAAAAATTACGTATGTAGTTGCTATTCCAGTTGCCTAACTTTCGCTTCCATCTCCGATCCTCCAACCACAATATGAGAACACGATCTCATCAGAATCTCCTATTTCACTTCCCACAACACAAAACAGCCTATTATTGTATTTCCTACGCAGTATCTACTGTTAGACTCTGCATCGTCTGACCAAAAGAAATCAGGTACTCCCTTACTTAAGCTTCTTTAAAATAAATTTAGACGAATTTACTTTGTAATTGGATTTCGGTGGAATAATTGATGGTCTCTGTTTCGTTCCATCCTCAATAATACGATTCATCATAAGTTTGTTTGTATTTGTATAAATATTATTTATAATTGTAAAAGTTATTACGAGCTTCTGCAAATATTTATTTTTTTTATTTTAAGCGGTTTGAATGGAATAGCAGGCCAAATGGGCTTAACTTTTCAAGTTTGTACAGGTAAATAATAATAACATTAATAATATAAATATTATTATTATTTTTATCGTTATTATTATCGATACCAGTAAAATGCACGTTAAGTTTCCGTTGAGGTAATTCCGTTCACAGTGATATAACGTACGGTTAAAAACACATCTTCAACAATTGTCAACAAGTACGGCCTAATGCATTCTGCTGAAGATGGGACTAATCCCGAAAGGCCTTCAGGTTTTTAAATAACTTAAGTTGAGGAGACGGACCTACAAGGTAACTATTTTATAGTTTTTAACCGTACATTATATTACTGTTATTATTATTGTTAATATTTTTTCTAGTTGAGGGTTAAGTTAAAAAAAATGCTGCAGCTCACTCACACATACACACACACACACACACACACACACACACACACACACACACACACACACATATATATATATATATATATAGTAATTTGGGATTGTACCAAGTAGTATCTATGAAGATACATAAATATTTTTCATAAGTATTTCTTGAGAACAATTGCAGAGTCTTCATTTCATTAGAAATCGTTAAAACATTGTAAATAAACATATTCCTTCTTTTTAAATTCATAATGGGTTAAGGCAAGGATGCGCACTATCTCCTCTACTATTCAATTCTTGTACTAGAGCATGCCATCAAATCTTTGGATCCTGAAGAATGATATTAATTAGCTGTTAGTTTATGCTGATGATGCAATAGCACAGTAGTAATAGTATTATTTAAGAGATATTAACGGTCAACACACACACTTTATTGAGTAACAGTATTAAAACTGAGACTGGAAGTAAGAAGTGGGTGAATTCTAACAACAAGCTACAATCATTACAAAAAGTGATGAGGCGCACAAAGAAATAAAACATGGGTTCAATTCTAGAAACGCAAGCTATTATACATTACAGGGACTATTGTCATCTTACTGAAAACTGTTATTCTTTCACTTACAATATACGGATGCGATATTCGGACTCTTACTGCAAGGGAGGAGATGAGATTACATGAATTTGAGAACAAAATTTTTAGAAAATTTTTGGTTCAAAGAGAAACGATGAGAGAGGAGTTTGAAAACATCACATAACAATAAGCTACACTATGTTTATAGGGAATCAGATTTAATAAAAACAGTTCACAGCGATGGACAGAATACGTGGCACTTAAATATGAAAGAAGGACGTGTAAGAAAACCAGAGGTAAATCTTCCAGTTGATAGACAAAGAAAAAGATCGGAGAATAATATTAACCTTGATTTCAAGGAATTAGTTTATACAAGGGGCGAATAGAAAACATTATCTCACTATTGTGTATGGATAGCTTATGTCGGTGTGGCTATTAATCTACGGTTTCTACCGTGCAAAAGATTTAGCTTTTATGTTCTTCGGATATTACATTATTAAAAATCTGTCGATAATAAAATAAATATGAATTTCGGACAAAATGAAACGTTTTTATGTGTGATGTCATTGCCCGTTGAACCATCGCAATAAAGCATGTTCCAACAATAAAGAATAGGCCGATAAAACATAAGTAGAATGAAATTCACATGAATCCATTCAGAATACTGAAGTAAATTTGAACTTTGGAATATCTTAATTAATGTACATATAACGTTACCGTTAACTCACCTCAATTTGAACTTTGGACTTTAAGTTGAACACAGTAGGCTACCATATGTATTTAAGAAGGGGCAAAACACTTTTATTGTCATTTTCAGTTCAACGACAGACGAGACATCAAAATTAAAGTGAAGGGAGCCACTTCAGTATCAGTTATCGTGTGATTGGACCATATGAAAAGGTATGAATTTATTTCAGCATCATCTGGTTAGTCATGTATATAGGTTACTTATTAGTCACTTTCTCTCGTGGAACTTCTAAGTGGAATTTCTCCTATTAGTTTACTTACGTTTGTATAGACCATTTTCTAATTTACCTTACATTCTGCCACTTGTTCTATCCATTTAGATTTATAATTCTATGTTTTATTCAAGATTTTAGTTATTTTATGTCCGGCTATTTCTGTTAGTTTTGCAGTCTGATAATGTGTATGGGACCGTTTTATAATGTACAATATTTGAATTCTGTTGGTCGCATTCTTGAAGCGTCTGAGGCATCCATGATCTGAGATTCGCAAAAGCACAAACGTATAGAAGAATGAAGGCATTGTATAAATCAATTATTTTTTAACTTTTTCTAACATTTATAAATATAATAAAATAATATGAATTATTAACAAAATCATGCTCTTCCCTAGTACTGCGACATACATTAGTATTAATTAAATTAATATTGGGAAGCTAAAGCTATTACTATGATAGAAATAAGTAAATTAATAAACACAATTAAATTATTGTAAATCAATGGTAAAGAGAAAAAATTTTGCCTGAACCGGGAATCGAACCCCGAACCTTTAGCTTTCCGTGCTAGCACGGAAATCTAAAGGTTTGGGGTTCGATTCCCGGTTCAGGCTAATTTTTTTCTCTTTACCATCGATTTACAATAATTTAATACAATAGTATGTTTACATTAAACCTTAACTAGACTTGTACTATGTTACGGAAGCGAAGCATGGACAATGAGGAATATTTATTTCATTAGGATAACGGCTAGAGAAGTGAGATTTTTGGGAGCAATACTAGGATATAGCCTGCAGGGATCAGAAAATAAGTGAAGATGCCAGTATTATGCAAGCGCTTCAATTACAACCAATCTCACAATTTATAAACAATTAAAATTAGTTACAGTGGATAATTCGTGTACAGGGAATGAAACGTAATAGACTTCCAGGAGTCATCCTTCAAGGGAAAAGACCGTTGGGACATCCTAAAAAAAGGTCGATCGAGAAACCTTCACTGAAACAGTAACAGGTTTTGAGCCTTAGATTTGCGCGTAGGATGTTAACGAAGATGGTTCTGATTTTATTTTGACTTCTGCTTCAGTGTGATTTATTACATATGTTATTTTTAATGGTAACACATTTTTCTATTTGGTATGAAAATACATTTCCTAGACAGCTAAATGTGTTTACTTGTTCAATTAAAAGTAAAGTAATCCCACTACAGGCCTCAGGAGGCCCTTGGGTAGTAGGAGATTAAGGTTCCCACTTTTTCTAGACAATCGGCACTGGATGTCAGCCGGGCGACGGCCGCCTTTACCCCAGAAAAAGTGTCTGGTACTCATTTCCGTTAGAGGCTGAGTTGATTCCAGGGCCATAGTGCCGCCAGAAGGTTTTGGTCAGTTTAAAAATCCCGACCCTGCCGGGACTTGAACCCTCGACCTTCCGATTTGTAGCGCAGTGCCTTAACCACTACGCTACGGCGTGCACTTGTTCAATTATTTAATATCAATAACAATTTAACTTCCTATTACATTTAACTCCTTGAATGACATTCCGTTTGTTTATTTGAGTCTTACGTATCCTGTTGCGTCGCGAGAAACAAAATGGCTCCACTTCTAATGGTCGGATTTGATTGATTTATATATATATATATATATATATATATATATATATATATGTTATAATTAAATCTTTAACATTGAGCAATGCAAGCTTAATATGGTATGATAAGAAAAATAAATGCCTGGACGGGATTCGAACCCGGATCTCTGAGTCTGTACCTCAGTGTGATATCCATTACACCACCAGGCGAATCCAATTCAAACATTTATTTTTCTTATATATGTATTATATTCTCCATTATTACTAGATGTCGCGAGAACTCGGTCTTCACTGCCATCTAGTAGCTGACTATAACAAGTAAGCAAATTAAAGAGAACATTTTTACCTTATAGCAGTGACGCTTTATCGATGTTATAATTAAATGTTTAACATTGAGCAATGCAAGATTAATATGGTATGATAAGAAAAATAAATGCCTGGATGGGATTCGAACCCGGATCTCTGAGTCTGTACCTCAGTGTGATATCCATTACACCACCAGGCGAATCTAATTCAACCATTTATTTTTCTTATATATGTATTATATTCTCCACTATTTAAAAAAAATGTTTGAATTGTATTCGCCTGGTGGTGTAATGGATATCACACTGAGGTACAGACTCAGAGATCCGGGTTCGAATCCCGTCCAGGCATTTATTTTTCTTATCATACCACATATATATATATATATATATATATATCTTAATTTATTTCAATGACATATATTTACTTTCGTTGTGAAAATCGAAAATTGTATTCGATATAGCAAATTGTTATATTTTAGCTTTAGACAAAACAATTACAATAACAGTACGTACTAAACAATTAATTATCTTGTCGAACTGGACAACGATGAGAATAATCACTAATAATACAATCAAATTAAACTATTGGAATAATGTATACTCAAAGGAATAACAGCTCGAATCAACTATACATAAAAAGAAAAGAAAAAAATATACACAAAGTAAGTATTAAACAGATGAATTAATCTATCGCTTATATATAAGACATTAGGTAAATATGAATGTATAAATGTTTTTTATATATTATATTTACTTTTTTAAAAGAAGTTGGTTAGACAAGGTTCTCTGTAATAGCATACGTGTGCAGAATTGAGAATATGTTTAATTCCTCCGATTTCCGATTGAGGGTCTTTCCACTTTTCAGCGGTTGCCCTTTTACCAGCCGGCTGCTGGCCTCACATCCACATGTGTCAATCACAGAGGTAGATGATCAACAGCCAGTGTAGGGGTGACATGTGGTTAGCATGTCGAGTCCCCCAGCCGTTATAGCTGGTTCCTCAACCTGGAGCCGCTAATTATTGTAGCTACCCAATTGCCTCACAATGCTGGGTGGTCACCGGTCCCATACTGGCCGAAATACCATGAGAAAATTTCTTCCCCCATGGAGACTCGAACCAGCGCAAGTCCCGTAGCTCTACGCCAAGGCTTCCTACCTTAACCGCTCCGCTAAGGCGCGGGACTTAATTCCTCACTTTTTGTAATTATTGTTCCCAGGTATTTGAATTTACTCACTTCCTTAAAATTTCACTCTCACGCCTGATTTGTCATTGAATGTCCATTTCAATTATATTGCGCATTTTCATGTGCGACTTCATAGTTAGCTTTATTGATACTGCATTTATTTCCACTCTAAATTTGTTAGTGTTAGTGAATGTATAAAGATTTGCCTTGGTATCCCCTGGCAATCGCCTAATAATTCCACTTCTTGAGTATATACTAACAGCTTATTTTATGACATATTCTAATACAAAATGAAAACTAGACAAGATTGTGAATATTCTGACTTTAACCCATTGCGAATTTCCAAAGCATTTGAAAACAGTTTGCGTACCCCTTCATAATTCATTCTGTTATTTTTACATAATTATATTTATCATAAGTAATGCCACGAGTGATTTACAATCACGACTCACGAAGTGAGGAGTGAATTTATCTAGAAAATTTGGAAATCAAGAGTGACATTTGTTAGGACTATTTAACGAATAAAATTAAGCTGTTTACTCACAAATCATTATTTAACTATAGTTATTTTAAAATATTTATATATTTAATGTAAACGGCGATGTTTGAAAACAAATGAGAAACGATCGGTACGCTTCATCCGCTTCTTTTGTTTATCACTGCAACCAGATCATACTAATTTATTGCCAAAGGAACGCAATATTGTAAGAATGCTCTCTAGTGGAGAAAAAATGAAACACATCAAACTGTATATTAATTCATTTCTGATGTCGTATGATGTAAATATGACAATTATATTTTTCTGGATTGTTACCTGGGAAAAAATACATTTAAGAAAGTGCAAACAGTGGTTTCTTTTTTTGGTGGTATAATAAATTGCTACAAATGTTTTTATATTAACTCCTGTGTTGACATCTATGCACTATATATACAATCCGGTAGCCGTATTTCTTATAGGCTTTGTCACTGCAAAATAATGGTCAGACCTGTTCAGAATATTAAAAAGGAGGAGCTTTCTTTAATATGGTAAATATGACACTGATAAATATTTCGTGAAAAACGACTCTGATTGGCTGTACAACAGAAATCATTGAAACGTGATTGGTCATTGACTCCCATTTGGGGCATGAGTTAAATAGTCATAATTATTTATGCACATTATAATAGGTCTAAGTCTAACATTTTATTAATTGCAAAGTCCAGTACGTTATTACAGAATTACTGTCACAAATTACCGGGGTTCGTTCTCACGTGTTTACGTCGTAAATAATCCACACCAGACTTCGAGTAAATTCCCACATTATTTATATCTACAATTTATCACAAGTAAATTAATCACTATTTGCGCTAACACTTAATTTTGATTTAATGTTTGTCTCACTCACAATTTATTTCACAGTCACATATGAGTTCACTTCGTATAAATTGTCTTACATTTCACTACCTCCCTCTTCATTCACAACTAACTGGCCTCCTGCCTTCACCTCAAATATACAAGCGGCGATATACTTTCTAGGCTTAGGGTTCAAGACACGTCGAACCACAGAAGCCTCTGGCCACGGATCTCTACCGAAAGTGGAAGGAGGTGTTGGTATAATTATCTGGACTGACAGCCCAGAAAGATACGTGGTTTTTGAGGGTCCTTAGTTTCGCCAGTCATTGGCACGCAAATATATTCCCACCAATGAGAGACCATCATGGCCGCCTTGCCTCCGAAATTTAAACGCCATCATTACGTCGCGCCACAATATATATTATTAAAAAAAATAGAGGAACATGTGTTTAACGAAAAACCACAAAATAAATAATTGATCAGTCTATTTTCTCATAAATTACCGCCGCACTTGCTGTTCGTAAGTCATATTGTAGATCACCTTACAGATGTTTGTCTGCGCAAACCCGATGGCACAAGAAATCTATCCTCTACCTCTGCAGTCTTCTTCTTACGGCTTTGCCGAGGCAGCCTTTTGTATCCCCCCATGTCCACATATATCTACACTACACTCTATGGATGGCATAAGCCTGACATCTAGAATCCTAGACATGACCAATAGAATTACCGTCTTCAATCAATGAAACTGATCGTGCAACTGATGTTTCATTCCAATGTCTCATTGCTTTGTATTGGCTTCAGTGAACACAAAATAACAATTTCTTAAAACAGATCATTTTTCAAACTTGTTAAAAAACTGAATGAGCAATCACTTAGGTTTCAGCAACTATTGTAACTTCACTAACGTATTCAGAGAAATATTAAAAAAAAACAGAAGATCTTCATCTGGTTTTAAACATTACTTCAAAGCATCTGACCCTCAAAAATTAAAATATCTCAACATTTATTTTGTTAGCTTTCGTTTATAAAGCATGGTGTGTGCACTGTCTAAGTCTCTTTTATCGTACGACATATCATATATATATTTAGATGTTATAACTATATTTTTGACATTTGGCAATGAAGGCAAATATGATATGAAAAGAAAAATGAATGCTTGAGTCGGGATTTGAACCCGAGTCTCTAAACTCTGCACGTTTAGCGCTCTAACCAACTGAGCTACTCAAGAATTCCAACACAAACATACATTTTTTTCATATCATATTTGCCTTCATTGCCAAATGTCAAAAATATAGTTATAACATCTAAATATACAAGCGTTACTGCTATAAAGTGAATATTCTCTTTAAAAATTGCTTAACTGTTATGTTGGCCACTAGATGGTGTTGGAACGAATTCCCACTACCTCTTGTGTGAATTGAGAATACTACATATATAAGAAAAGTGTATGTTTGTGTTGGAATTCTTGAGTAGCTCAGTTGGTTAGAGCGCTTAACGTACAGAGTTTAGAGACTCGGGTTCAAATCCCGACTCAAGCATTCATTTTTCTTTTCATATCATATATATTACTGATTTACAGTGCCGGTATACATCTACTTATTTTATAAAATCTGTTTAATAACAAAAAATCTTATCTATTCTAAACCTATATCTTCTGAGTTGTAACAATCCATTCCTTTACTTGAACATTTTTAAGGTGTGACTAATGTAGGCCAATAAGAAGTTAATGATTTTTTTTGTTGAGAGAGATGACTGCATTTTTTTAATAATATGCAATTATAGTCTTAGAATTGAACGATAAAATATTACCAGCTAGGGTGATGAAGAAATACTATAGGCCTATTGTAATTTACAATGAATTGTGACTACCGTACCTTGAAGAATATTATTTCCACGCAGGGCTTAACAAAATAAAATTATGCAGTGTAATTATCTATAAGTTTTCCTCATTAATCTATTTAATTTATAAAAATGAATCTTTATGTTTTTCTTCGTTCTTTATGCTCGGCCGATTGTGATGGGCTTTTTGCAAAACGTTCAGGAGATTTCCGGGATAGACATAGGCTATAATAGAGTTGTGATACTCAACTCCTACAACCTTAAAAATCGCCCTTTGTAGTGGAAAACGTGAAAAAAGTAGCTCTTTGGACGCTTAAATGGTTTACGCTGTCTAAACCATAACAAATTCACAAAATTAATGTACTCTTACACAGAAATGAATATATCGAAAAGCTCTACAAAAAAGTCCGCGACAGCGTATGTTTATATCCTACGGATAACTCACAAACACCATTTTTGTCTTTCATTGATGCCAAGAAGATCGAGACAAGTACGTAGATTCCTGTGCAAGCATAGCAGCACATGGGTGTTATCTCTTATGGATAACTCACAATAACGAATTTTGTCTTTTAGCTCATTTATGCCAAGAAGATCGAGATAAGTAGATTCCCGAGCAACACCGGATAATCAGCACGGGAAATCTTAAAATTATTACGATATACATTTATAATTATTTTTCATTTTACTTATTCAACTAATCATAAGAAGTACATTAATTTTTGTCTTTCAGCTCATTTATACCAAGAAGATCAGGATGAGTAGATTCCCGGACAACGCCGGGTAAACAGCACGGGGTATCTAAAAATAATTACGATATTAATTTTTCCTTTTACTTATTTAACTAAACATAAAGCACAAAGATTTCGCATTTCAGCTCATTCATGCCAAGAAGATCGGGATATGTAGATTCTCGGGCGACGTCGGGTAATCAGAACGGGGTATCTAAAAATATAAATTTATAACTATTTTTCCTTACACTTATTGAACTAAAAATAAAACTCATTAATTTTCATTTATTTGGGCGTAGCAGCGCATGCCGGGTATTAGATAGTGTTCTATAAAGATATATATTTTTTCTAAATATGTAATATTCTCTGAAAAAAAATATGAACCATGTTGTAGATTTACCAAGGTAGGACTCCTACTGTAGTTAGATTTCCAGATGTTTTACGATTCGTTTGAGAGAGAGAGAGAGAGAGAGAGAGGAGAGAGAGAGAGAGAGAGAGAGAGAGAGACGGAGATGGTGTTTACTGTACAACTAGGATTTGGTGTTCTGAAAAATTGGTTAGTCTTATTCGAATATGTCTAAATAATAAAAGGGTAGGGTGCGAATAGGCAAAAAAATGAGATATTATTGAATTTCACAGTAAGTTATAGTAAGAAAATACAGTGTTTCCTTTAATAGGGTGCGGGTAGACAAGCAGTTTTCAGATATATTTTTAATTCATAGTGAATTGTAGTAAGGTGTTGCACTATTTCCATTAATAATCTGTAAATCTGATTTATTTTTCAGAATGGAGATTAGCCTTCAGCCAAGAACGCTTTTGGATCTTGCACTCGAAAGTTACGAGGAGAGAATCATCTCTTTTTGCAATGACGTAGCTTCCAGTAAACGTAAAAATAAACTGTATGATGCTGAAGAATGCTGCTTGAATCTCCAAAATGAAATTTGCTCTCTTCCTGTTTTGTTAGGTGATAAAGTGACGAACAAGATCATTAACGGTATTCCAGGATATACAGTTCCAAGAAGAAAACAATTATCTCCGACAGTATATTCTATGGCGCTGAATGCCATAATACGACCGAATATTCACAACCTACATATTAACGTAAACGATGAACCCTATCTCTATTTAGTTATAAATCGTCACCATTTCTTTTATAAAGAACTTCACATGTTAAATAACTTGAAAATTATCAGAATTGCACATTTTGCAGAATTCCATGATCAAGTAAAATTTCCTGTACATTTACAAGAATTGTCAATCCCAAGTTGCGTTATCTCAGATACAGCTTTAGAAAACTTAGCAATATCTTGTCCTAAACTCAAGCACTTGAATATAAATGAATGTGTAGGCATAACATGTAATTCTGTCAATAGTATTTCAAAATGTATAAATTTAGAAACACTTTGTCTGGTATTTGTAATGTCAGATAATGAATTTATGAAGGTCCTCAAACTTCTGAAGGAAAATCAACACAAGAGCACAGAATATAAGGAACCCACACTAAAACGACTTGAATATGATTATATTAACTCCGACCATTTGCATTATCTTTCTGAGAATTTTCCACGTCTCGAAAGACTCCATATGTACTATTCAAAACAAAGTAATGTAGAATTAATTTCCAAACTAAGTCAAATTAAACAAATTGGCATCACCGTATTTTTTCGAAATGAAAAATTTGCATTTGAAAATATACCCCAATTCTTACATAGCAGACTGGTAGACCTTTATATCACATGCAATACGCTAATATTTACAGGCATTGAAAATCATTCCTGGCCAATGTTGAAAAGCCTAACATTGGATTTTAGAAGTTCACAATTTTTACATTCACATAATTTATTAAAATATGAATCATTATCACAATTTTCTGAAATTGAGAACCTTGATATTGACAGGATCTCCGGCTACAATGTAGACCAAATATTTCACTATCTCATTTCAAAATGTGTAAACTTGAAAATCGTCTTTTTTAGATTTTGTAGAAGTCATGGAGATCAAACTTACACGTTATTTATAAGGCTACTGGATCATATGAACACAAAAAGATTACAAAATTTAGAAATGATTAGAATTTTTCCACGTCCCACAGGAGACCACGATTTCCTCGCAAAAAAAATTATAAGTGTTTGCCCAAGATTAAGAGCAGTTGTTGGTTTGTCCCCAACTGATCTTAAGTATCAGTCTGTACTATTTATTGATAAGATGAACGGTCTACTTTATATCCAACACCAATAGTACATTTCACTTCATAAAGATAATCTCATTTACCAACAAATTCATACAATTGAAAGGTTGTTGCCACATTCTGATCAAATTAACTATGAAGTGTTATCACCACCATATCACCATATCATCATATATATATATATATATTTTTGTTAAAGTATATCTTTGTTTTGTATTTAAACAAATATCTGCTATTGTAAACATATACACTATAGTTTAATACATAAGATGTACCCAATTTTGTCTAAGTAGGATAGAAAATATGATTTCGAAAATAACTGTTTTTCTTTTTACATTAAAATTGCATATGGCAAAGTCAAGCTCTTGAGCTTTTCCAAAGCTTTTAATGCCATTTAATTTACTTTATTTTTGCCAAAGATAAATAGGCGTTTTTAAAATCTGAGCTACGTGAATATTTCTTGTCTTAAGCAATAAAATGACTTGATGAGAATATTCTCAGCTATGAAAATAAATTTGGACACAACAAATAAATCAATTATATGGCCTGCTCTCATATAATACATTTCACATTCATGTATATACCGCGGGAATTATCTAAAGGGTGTATCTGTAATTAAATTAAGTAATTTTAAAATCTATAGGTTATGTTACTTTTATATTATTCTTACTAAAGTAATACACAAATCGTAATAGTAGTTTCACATGTTTATATGTGAAGATACATTTTGCATTCATAATTGATTTATGTTTATAGTTATTTATAAATTATACATTTTTCCTAAATGTAACATTGTAATAATTTTCTGAATAAATTGAATTTTTATCCAGCAAAATAATTTTATTGTACAATATGTTTCACTATAGTATTATTTGTTTACATTTGTGCTTGTGTTTAGTTTGAATTATTGCTTTCTTGACAACTGGTACCTCTATCGCTGATGCAGTTGTAGTTTGTTTCCAGTTTTCTAGTTCTTTTTTTAATATATCTCAAGTTCACATTTTATCAAATCCTTTTAGAGCAGCAACATTCAAATTGTATTTAACTTTCCCCCAAAAATCAAAGTTTTATACGAATTAAAACATATATTAAAATAATTATTTGATTATGTTTCTCATTCCAATAAATACATGTATTTACGTCATTTACCATATCCAGACTTCCGGAGTAGTGGTCCAAAGCGTACCCGTCGTGTATCAGTAAAATTGCTGGTTGTGTTGGTAACACTGTTTCGATGATGACTAATAAGCCTGAACCTTCTGAAAACCACATTCAGCACCACAAACCATAACAGCAACCTACTGTACAGAATTATCTAATGTGTGTTACAAATTATCATCTTTGTGAGCAAGCATGTGCTACGGCAGTTTGTTACGGTGTCCTACTCGCATCACATCCAGAAGAATTACAACACAGTATGCCAAGCTATGAAGTCTCAAACTTCCAACCAGCAGTAATAAATACTTGGTCCTTCACTGGTAAACTAAGTAAGTGAGTAAGTAAGTATAATGGAAATGGACAGCTAATGACAAATGAGGGAAATTTTGAGGAAGTGGCTGAATTCAAATACCTAGGAACAATAATCACAAATAGGAATGAGATACTTACTTACTTACTCACTGGCACTATCGAACCCGTAGGTTCATGGCCGCACGGACATAAGCTCTCCATACATCGCTATCCTGAGCTAATGTTTTCCAATCATTCTCTGTATAATCTACTTCCCTCAAATCATAGTTAATGTTATTCTCCCACCTCATTCTTGGTCTACCAACTGGGCGTTTTCCCTCTGGCCTTCCTACAAGAAGCTTCCATACAAGTCTTTCATTCCCCATACGTGCAACATGTCCTGCCCATCGCAGTCTACGAGACTTAACTGTTCTTATTATATCTGCCTTCCTATAAAGACCATGTAGTTCATTGTTATGTAGTCTTCTCCATTCACCTGTCTGTTCATCTCTCTTTGGTCCAAAAATTTTCCTAAGTACTTTATTCTCAAATACTTGTAATCTCCTTTCCTCCCTTAAAGTAAGAGTCCATGTTTCGCACCCATATAATATAACTGGTAGAATAATAGTTTTATATATTTTCAGTTTAACGTTTTTTGAAAGCAGTTGGGACATCAAGAGTCTCTGCAATGCATGATAGCATGCATTTCCAGAATTGAGCCTATGTTTAATTTCTTTGTGCATCTCATTCCTGTTTGTGATTATTGTTCCTAAGTATTTGAATTCAGCCACTGCCTCAAAATTTCCCTCATTTGTCATTTGCTGCCCATTTCCATTATATAATGAATTTCTACGTGTGACCATATATTTAGTTTTATTGATATTTACTTCCAGTCCTAATTTCTTAGTGTTACTCAATAGTGTGTGCGTGTTGTCCTTTAGTATCTCCTCGCTATCGGCCAACAATACTACATCATCAGCATAAACTAACAGCTTATTAATACCATTCAGTTGTAAGCCTTCCTCATTCTCTAAAGATTTAATGGCATATTCTAGTACAAAATTAAATAGCAGAGGAGATAGTGCATCTCCTTGCTTCAACCCATTCTGGATTTCAAAAGTGTCTGAAAACTGTTTGCCTACACGCACTCTACTCTTTGTGCCATTTAGACACATTCGTATAAGTCTAACTAACTTTTTAGGAATTCCGAACTCCAGCAGGATACTATATAACTTCACCCTCTTAATTGAATCATATGCTTTTTTGAAGTCTTCATACAGTTGATGTACAGTACCATTATATTCCCATTTATTTTCTAAAATCTGTCTTATACTAAAAATCTGATCTGTTGTAGAACTGTTTCTTCTAAATCACATTGATGATCTCCTAGAATGTCATCAATATAGGGAGTAAGTCTGCTTACTAATATATTTGTTATAATTTTGTACTAAGTTGAAAGTAATGAGGTGCCCCTGTAGTTGTTGCAATCAGTTTTATCTCCTTTCTTATAAATTGGTACGATAATTGATTCCTTCCATTCATCTGGAAGAGCTTCTTTTTCCCAAATCATACTAAGCAACCATCGTATCTTGTCCATCAATTTTCCTCCCCCTGATTTTATCAGTTCTGCTGGGATCTCGTCTGAACCTGATGCTTTATACATCTTCAATTTTTCAATTGCCATTTCAACCTCTAATGAACTTGGTGCTGCGACTAGCATTTCTGCCGTCTGTAAATTATCCTCCTCAATGTCATGTTCTGTATGTACATTTAATAGCTGATTAAAATAACTTTTCCATCTATTTAATATACTCCTGGAATCTGCAATCATATCCCCATTTTCATTCCGAATTATGTTTGTTCTAGCGCGAAACCCTTTCTTCTCTATACTAATTCCCTGATATAATTCTCTAATACCCTCAGGGGTCCTCATCTAGGGGATATGTGGATGGCGACCACAAGGTGCCCAAGCTGTGCAAAACATTTCTTCCACTTACTTGTGTTTTGCACTCTTTTAACTTTACTATCTAACCTCTCTTGGTTAACTCTTGTTTTTTTCGACCCCGACGCTATTAGGGCATCCGAGGGCTAGGGAGTCTTTCTTTCTTCCATTTCTTCTTACCTTTATTTTCTTTTCTTCTCCAGAAAAGCCCGACCAGAGGCTATAAGATGGCAGCTCCATCACTGGTCTTGCCTTCCTTTGGCCAGCAACCAATCGAAGGGACTATTATTATGCTTTCAAGTCTTATACGAGAATTTCCCTCGAACGTTGGAGGGAAAATTTTCTATAGGATCGTAACAGGCCTTGGCCTAATACTTGGAAGGAAGAAGAAGAAGAAGAATTCTCTAATATTCCTATTTTTTGCGTTCATTTCAAGATCATTAATCTTCTCTCTCAAATATTCCCTCTTTTTACTCTTTAGTAACTTGGTGGTTTCCCGTCTAATACTACCCAATTGCTCTAAATTTACCTCATTTGGCTCGTGTAGCCATTTCATTTTTGCTACCTTTCTTTTCTTTACAGTGTCGGAACATTCCTCATCAAACCATTTCCTGTTTTGCCTCTTTTTTTAAACAACCAATGCTTTCTGATGCTGACAATTTAATAGTATCTCTTATAGCCTCCCATTCTTTATTTATATCAGTTTCTTTTTCATTGTCATCTGAAGATTCCAGTACTTCAAATCTATTCGCAATTTTGATTTGGTATTCTTGCCGCATTTCATCATTTTCAAGTTTTTAATTAAAATTTTACAGAATCATCTTTAGCGTTTGTTCCTCTCATAAGCGATAGCCGTTGTCTGATTTTCACTCTGACCAGATGATGATCCGAATTGCAGTCTGTCCCTCTAACTGATTTAACATCGATGATGCTACTGTGCCAGCGTTTATCCACTAATACATGATCTATCTGGTTCCGAGTTTCTCCATCTGGGGACGTCCAGGTGTATTTATGAATATCCTTATGCTGAAATGTTGTGCTCTTAACAATGAGATTCTTTGATGTGGCAAATGTGACTAATCTAACCCCGTTGTCGTTACTATCTTCATGAAGACTGAATTTGCCTATTGTTGGTTTGAATATATCTTCCCGCCCCACTTTTGCATTAAAATCTCCTAAGACAATTTTCATATGATATCGTGAAAGGCTATCAAATAAGCATTCAAATTCTTCATAGAACTCATCCTTGATCTTGTCATCTTTATCTTCTGTGGGGGCATGTACATTTACAATTATAAAATCATGTTGTTTACCTTTTAGAATTATGTATGATACTCTATCACTAACAAATTTAATATCTCGGATAGCGGATAGGATCATCCTTATGACTAAAACCCGTTACAAATGCAGGTCTTTCTGCACCCCCGTAGTATAATGCAAAGCTTCCTGATTCCTGACTACCTTCTCCTGGCCCCCTAACTTCCTGTAAAGCAAACTATATCCAAGGGTGATTTATCTTGTTCCCGCGTTAATATCTCTAGTGCCCCGCTATTGTATAAAGTCCTAACATTCCATGTTCCTAGGAACATGTCCCTGTGTTTGAGCCTTTGGCATGGGTTCCCTGAAGTAGTCCCCGCCCGGAGAACCGAATGGGGGACTATTTGACCTCCGGAAAAATTTTACCCCAGTTGAACCCATGTCCGCATTTCTTGACGGTTGTATTTTTACGGTGAAAGATCGTCACTCTTTCGACCAAGGTACTTTTTTGGTCTGGCTTATCACCTTCGACCAGTCCGGCATGGGTAACCCTATCGGCAGCAATGCTACCGCCGGCATAGCTCTCAGGATCATTTAAGCACGCAAGCCACTCCACCACGACAAGGTAAAGATACCATGGAGGGACAGGAATGAGATGCACAAGGAAATTAAACATAGACTCAATTTTGGAAATGCATGTTATTATGCATTGCAGAGACTCTTGACTTCGCAACTCCTTTAAAAAACGTTAAACTGAAAATATATAAAACTATCATTCTACCAGTTATATTATATGGATGCGAAACATGGACTCTTACTTTAAGGGAGGAAAGGAGATTACGAGTATTTGAAAATAATGTTCTTAGGCAAATTTTTGGACCAAAGAGAGATGAACAGACAGGAGAATAGAGAAGACTGCATAACAGTGAATTACATGGTCTTTATAGGAAGCCAGATATAATGAGAACACTTAAGTCTCGTAGACTGCGATGGGCAGGATATGTGGCACGAATGGGGAATGAAAGACTTGCATGGAAGCTTCTTGTAGGAAAGCCAGAGGGAAAACGCCCAGTTGGTAGACTAAGAATGTGGTGGGAGAATAATATTAACTATGATTTGAGGGAAGTAGATTATACAGGGGATGATTGGAAAACATTGGCTCAGGATAGGGATGTATGGAGGGCTTATGTCCACGCGGCCATGAACATACGGGTTCGATAGTGCCAGTGAGTTAGTTAGTTAGGCCTATATCTGACTTGGAGTTTGTATACGGTAGCCGAAATGACAGCAAAGTTGGCGGGAGCGGGAAAAGCCAGTTTTTACAAACTTGAAGGGAAGCGAATTTTAATCAACAACACATTAAATAGACCTGGGGAATCTTTCTCAATTCAATCATTAGACAATTATGACGATTTTACAAATGCCTATCAGGTATAAGATCTAAAGCGCAACAATTCTCTTTACGGTAAGAAGTGGCAATCTTAGACAGGACACTATCTGCACTGAGTAGTGATGGTGATGATAGTGATATAAATTCTCAAGCCCGACCCTGAACAGATTATTGAAGAAGATGAAATTTGTCGTTTTTTATCGACAGAAATCAAATAGTGTTTATTTTATTAAATAAATACTTAAACCAATAAAGCAGTCAAAATAAATTTTAATCTTCTTCTTCTTCACTTCCTGGTTTAGGCAAGAGTTGCCTGTTCCGTCTTCACTAATAGATCTAAGACCATCTCTTCCGAGGACGTCCGACAACTCTTCTTCCTCTTGGAAAATAATGGAAGATTTTATTTGGTAATCTTCTTTCTTCCATTCTTTCTACTGTATCTTGTTGTTAAATATCTTTTCTTTTATGAAGTAGATCTGCAGTTCTTCACGGATATCCTCGTTTCTTATCTGGTCCATTCTAGTGCAGTATACCACTTTAAATATTTAGGATGTGACATCAGCTATGGGTGTGATAAAGATATTGAACACAAATAAATTTAAATTTTATACATATTTATAGATTCAAAAGTTATGAATACGTAAGTGTGCATACAAACCGAGAGAAGAAAAATAAATAAAATTGCAGGTATAAACCATACAGATAATTATAAATATACCTTGTTCAGTTGTCTTCAGTAGCCCGGGTGACGCGGGGGGATGTAAAAAAATTACCTGTAAAGCGAGAGAGGGGAGGAGAGGTAGAGAGAAAAATAATAAACCAATGTAATATTGTAGGCCGATATTTTAATGACTGGGAAGGCAGATTTTTTTAGAACAGAGAGTAAGTAGTACCTTCCCCTTCCTGGCTGCTTGTACCTGCCAGTGGAGTGGGTGAAGAGGGGATCTCCACCAACTTAATTGGAATAGATCTACTTTGATACTTCTAGCAGAGAATGAAGATGATTTGCAGAGATCAGTGTTTAAATTGCAGAATACCCTGGAAAAATACAACATGAAAATATCTGAAAATAAAAGCAAATCCATGGCAATCACTGGAAAGGGACTTTCGAGAGTAAAAATAATAATAAGTAATAAACGAATAGAACAAGTAACACACTTTAATTATTTAGGTAATAATAGCACAGTTTCATAATAAAAAAGATGTGGAAACAATTTTAGAAAAATATAGCATAGAAAACAAAATTTCTGATTATAAGTCAAGATGGATACAACATGTTCATCGAATGGAAGATCACAGAATACCCAAACTAATGTTAAGATATCAACCTGCAGGAAGAAGAAGACCAGGACGTCCACTCAAAAGACTTCTGGATGGTGTTTCTCTTGAGGCCGAAACAGGTCAACAAATGACGTAAATTCGTGAATGTACTATGATCATGATGATAGCAGACTAAATGGTGCAATTAGTAGAAATTTTGGAAAACAAATGAGGAAGGAAATCCAATTGAGATTTCATAATGCCATAGCCAAACCTGCTCTACTATATGGAAGTGAATGCTGGACACTTCGAGCAAAAGATAAATCCCGCATTAATAGTTCACAAATGAGATTCCTCCGATCACTAACTGGAGTAACTTTAAGGGATAGAATGAAGAGTGATGAGATAAGGATGCAGTGGAATAGTAGGGAAATGGTTGAACATATACAAAATTATCAGATTAAATGTTCCAACATGTCCAGAATGGCGTTTGGTTTCCGGAAGACGGCGGCAGCTGCCATGATACCGGATGACGATGATGATGATGATATATACATATGTATTATGTGTGTGTTCTTTTTTTAGTAAATAGGCTTAATGAAGATTAGTATTATTAAAAATATGTCATGATTACAATCTCACTTCCTTTGGAATTAGCTAAAATGGTGAAATAATGAAACGAAGGAAAACGAGATATGAAAGTTGTTAAAAAAATTGTAAAAGAATTATTAAGACGGTTTCCTTTGATTATGAAACAAAGTTGAGCAATTCTTTATTGTTATCAAGTTGTCTCTATGATGGATTGACGACAGATAAATAAAGCGGTAAAATTAGTTTCCAACAGTTATTTTGGCGACACTTGAAAGCAACGGATTGTTTTGACCGTTGTAACTTGGTTGTAATTGTTTTCCGTTCAGTCAGTTTTTAATGTGCTTAGTGTGCGCTACCAGATTCGCATCATGTAAGTAAACAACGTGTTTTTCTTCTTCTTTAATCCAATGTAGACAAGGTGTCTGTTCCTCTGCTGCACTAAATAACGTATTACAAATTAATATTTGTATACTTAGTTCTGTTGAGCAATTAAGATTTGTGACAGTAAATTTTGTTGTAACTACAATTATAGTTTTTTGACAATACTGGGCTCCTTTTCAACGTCCGTTTTATGATGGCAATGGATGTTAACTGTATTAAATTTTTAATTACATATTTAAGTATATTTATATCTGGTATATCAATTATATATATATATATTTATATTTTTTAAATTTTAACTAGTCGTTGCTAAAACGCCTTTTCTACAATTTATGAGTTAACTACCGATTCAATTTCCTTTTACACACACACACGCACACGCACACGCGCGCGCGCACGCACGCACGCACACACACAAATACGCACACACACATAAACACGCACACACACATAAACACGCACACACACACACAAATACGCGCACACACAAACACACGCTCCACGCAAACACGCACAGAAACACGCACACACACACACACACACAAATACACACACACATAAACACGCACACACACACACAAATACGCGCACACACAAACACACGCTCCGCGCAAACACGCACAGAAACACGCACCACACACACACACAAATACGCGCACACACAAACACACGCTCCACGCAAACACACACAGAAACACGCACACACACACACACAAATACACACACACATAAACACGCACACACACACAAATACGCGCGCACACAAACACACGCTCCGCGCAAACACGCACACACACACACAAATACGCGCACACACAAACACACGCTCCGCGCAAACACGCACACACACACATAAACACGCACACACACACACAAATACACACACACATAAACACGCACACACACACATAAACACACACACACAAATACACACACACATAAACACGCACACACACACACAAATACGCGCACACACAAACACACGCTCCACGCAAACACGCACAGAAACACGCACACACACACATAAACACGCACACACACACACAAATACACACACATAAACACGCACACACACACAAATTCGCGCACACACAAACACTAGCTCCGCGCAAACACGCACAGAAACACGCACACACACACAAATACACACACACATAAACACGCACACACACACACACACAAATACACACACACATAAACACGCACACACACACATAAACACACACACACACACACAAATACGCGCACACACAAACACACGCTCCGCGCAAACACGCACAGAAACACGCACACACACACACACAAATACACACAAACACACGCTCCACGCAAACACGCACAGAAACACGCACACACACACATAAACACGCACACACACATAAACACGCACACACACACAAATACACACACACATAAACACGCACACACACACAAATACGCGCACACACAAACACACGCTCCGCGCAAACACGCACAGCAACACGCACACACACACACAAATACGCGCACACACAAACACACGCTCCGCGCAAACACGCACAGAAACACGCACACACACATAAACACGCACACACACACACAAATACACACACACATAAACACGCACACACACACATAAACACGCACACACACACACAAATACACACACACATAAACACGCCCACACACACACAAATACGCGCACACACAAACACACGCTCCGAGCAAACACGCACAGAAACACGCACACACACATAAATACGCGCACACACAAATACGCGCACACACAAATACGCGCACACACAAACACACGCTCCGCGCAAACACGCACAGAAACACGCACACAAACACACAAATACGCGCACACACAAACACACGATCTTCGCAAACACGCACAGAAACACGCACACACACACATAAACACGCACACACACACACACAAATACACACGCACATAAACACGCACGCACACACACACACACAAATACACACACACATAAACACGCACACACACAAACACACGCTCCGCGCAAACACGCACAGAAACACGCACACACACAGAAACACGTACACACACATAAACACGCACACACACATAAACACGCACACACACCCACACACAAACACGTACAAACGCACGCAATTTTTTTTCAAACAATTTTTATAACATTATTAGACAATATTGAAGTATTTATTTAAATATTGTAAGTCACAATATTATGACACTCTTAGACAATATTGTGATGCACTTAAATTAGCGTGAAATATTTTCAAAGTCCTATAGAGCAATAGTACTCATGCGCCAGAGTTTATAGAGCCAACGATAACCCACAATCGAACCACCTATCGATCGTCATCCTTGATTACTAAATTTAAATGATCAATATCTGCAATAAATCCCCAAATCTATGTTTAAAAATATATTAATAACATTAAAATTACAAAACATTTATTAAAAATGGGTGTACACTTACTTATCACTCCCTAACTCTGATCCAACCAGCGATAACCCAAAACAGCGATAGAAAAATCATAGACCAAGTAATATAGTCTGTGGAGAAAATAGCAGTTAGCATCACCAATAGTTTTTTTTCTTGTAACACAAACCAAGTGTCATAATATTGTGATTTGCATATTTAAATAAATACTTCAACATTGTCTAATAATGTTATAAAAATTGTTTGAAAAGGTTTAAAATATGAAATAATGTTAGTAAATACAGAAGAAGAGCTATAGTTTACAACAATATAACTGAAAAACCAAGCGCTAGTAGAAGTGCAGTTGAGCCCCGCTCTAATTATTTCCACAAATTGTAAAATTGTTTCGTTAATGTTCATTTTTTCTCGTATAATATTTTTCTGATCCTGTCGTCTGATTTATAGCATCATGCAGTTCTTCTTAAAAAATCAATTTGTGTACATTGCAATTTTGACTATAATTTGGAATTTTGTTTCTGCTCCATAGATCATTTAGCTTCTTACTATTGATTTAACAAACGAAATAATATGTTCCGTAAACCAGCAAAATGGTATCGTAAATTCGACTTACTGAGGAAGTAGCTTAGTGTACGCAGTTCCTGTGCAACAGATTTTTACTATTTAAAGACGCGTTTAATTACTGTCATATAGATCATATATTATGTATCATTTTCTCAGTTAATTTCGGAGGAATGCAATATAAGGCTGTTCTCGCGAAAATATTTTTGAAAAATGTTTACAGACGTTTATAGATTCTATATCCACCGCTGTGGTCTCGAGGTAGCGTGCTGCCCTGTCACGCAGCGGGCCCGGGTTCGATTCCCGGTCGGGGCAGTTTTTCTGGGTGAGGTTTTTATCGGGGTTTTTCCTCACCTGTAAGACAAATGTCAGGAAAACTTTAAGGCCCAAACGGTCCAGAAATCATATGGCCATCATCACCTTCTTCGTCCTTATCATCATCATCCTTCACCTGTGTGGAAAGCAACAGGAAGCTACCACACCTATAATTCCCTAGTAAAGCTGCTAAGCATAGCATGAAAATGCTATGATTGCAGTGAAAGACTGCTCTCAAGCAGAATTACTATAGAATAGAGTGTATTACACATCCAAGTTAACTGTTCACGGGCGGAGGGGAAGAGTTTTAGTGCTAGTGTCGCCGATCTACTGAATCTGTGGAAGGGATGTAGGAGAAAACTGTACATCCGATCACGTGTTGAAATGTTTCAACTTCAAATGTGGGGGGAGAATCTCTAAACACGTGTGAAAATCTTAACATGGTTGTCAAATTAGTCATTTAAGCACGGAACGCTCAAGCGGTCGGATCATTTAAAATAACAGTATTTGTCGTCTCTCTGTTACCAGCTTCACAATAAATCACAAGTGGCAACATGTAATGAGAAGGGCAAGGAAGGGACAGCTCATTCCTAGACGTAACCCCAAAAGTAACAGGGTTGTCAAGTTAGTCATTCTGCCACTGACCGCGCAGAACGACAGATCATTAAAATACATAGTATTTGTCAGATCTCTACCTGGCAATCAAACGACATAATACAAAGGACAGGAAGTGGCAACATAGTAAGGAAGAGAAAGAGAAAGACAGTTTAGTTGAATGCAGGCTTTCACGGCCGGTAATCATGATGTTGAGTGATTCCGGGTTCTGTGGCCGTGGTCCATAGTTGGTGTTGATACCAGACGTTTCGCCCTCAACTGCGGAGGGCATCTTCAGTGGCGAGTGCTTCTAGGCGTGTTTCCTGGTCGGAAGCTCTACTCTAAGTAGAGCTTCCGACCAGGAAACACGCCTAGAAGCACTCGCCACTGAAGATGCCCTCCGCAGTTGAGGGCGAAACGTCTGGTATCAACACCAACTATGGACCACGGCCACAGAACCCGGAATCACTCAACATCAGAAAGACAGTTTTGTTAGTTAACATATTTTCCGCCTGCACGAAGCACTTGGATGGGTAATAGATGGGATCGGAACTTGGACTTAAATGATATCGGGAGTGTCACTATTAATTTAGTTAACCCCGAAAACCATGACATCGTCACTAACATCGTTCCTTTATGGCTATTTCTACGTCACTTCCTTTCAGTCCGCTAACGATCCTGAGGATCAAACTTGGACTTAAACAGTGGGCTTAGCGACCCCAAAACTACGGAGTAGGCGCTATCAGTTATTCAGTACATATTATTTTCATCTTTTCTCATTCCCCTTAGGAGTGAAAATAATTAAACTTATGTGTTGTCCGCGCTTTCACCATCAAATTAGCGACCCCTAAAATTATGGATTAGATATAATATCGATCAGTGTTGTCTTTTTATGTTTTTCTCTTTCTCGTCCATCATAGGGCTGGTAGGGTTCAAACTTGGGTTTAATTGTTATCGGAACTGTTACCAATCAGCAAAGCGACCCCGAAAATTATGTATTCGACTCTAATATTTGGGCGCCTTTTAAAATTGTATTTTTTTGCGCGATAGTACGCTTTGTCGTACTTACAGCAATGGCGACCATGATTGAAAGCTCAACTTCCTACATTTCAGTGTTGCCAATCTAAATAGCTATACTGCTATAATATTACAAGCCACGTGTGGGAAGTAAAATCACTCTATGTATACTACGTAAATATATACACAAAAAACATTCAGAACTTCTTAGTGTTAATATACATTATATGTTGTACCTATTGGGTTTAATTCCACTAATATATATACACTGCTCAAAAAATTAGGGGATATTGTAAAATAACCTATTAAGACTATGTTTTTTGGAATAGTATTAGATGCAATCACTTTCTATTACTCCAAGATAATGTAAATAAGAGTTTGAAGTTGTTACGTAACCTCGGTACCACACCAGAGGGCAGTGTCTGTACTGTTGATGTGAAAGGGTGGTGTGGGGGTGAATGTTTTGTTGCTGTTTTTAAATCCAGTCCAGTTTTCAGTTAGTGAATGACTTGCCTTAGGGACAGTGATGCCTCGACAACGTGATTTACCTGAACCAATGGCTTGGAGGGCCATAGGAAGGATGGAAGCTGGACAGACACAACAAGAGGTGGCACAAGCCATTGGGGTGTCTCAAAGCGTGATTTCCAGTCTTTGGAATCATTTTCAAAGAACATACTGTTCACAGAAGAGCCGGACAAGGTCGACCAAGGGCAACAACAGCAAGGGATGACCGTTACCTCTTGTTAACAGCCCGTCGGAATAGACAGCAGAATGCAACTCAACTGCGAAATACACTTCAAACAGCAACAGGACGCAGGGTGTCAACTCAAACTGTCCCTAATCAACTGCATGGAAGTGGTCTCTATGCCCGTAGGCCCATGGTGTGTACCAGGTTAACTCCACAACACCGTAGAGATCGCAGAAACTGGGCGGAGGAACATCGTGGGTGGAGGCATGCTGAATGGAGATCAGTTCTTTTTTCTGATGAGTCGCGATTCAACATGGAATGTGATAGTCGGCGTGTATTCATCTGGAGAGAAAAAGGGACACGAAACAATCCAGCTTTTGTACGTGAAAGATCCCCATATGGTGGCGGTGGATTGATGGTGTAGGCAGGAGTCGGTAGTGGTGGACGTACGGACCTCTACGTTATCCAAGGTGGTACTTTGACTGCGGTAAAGTATAGAGATGAGATTCTCCGACGTTTTGTCGTGCCTTATGCTGATGCCATAGGTGATTCTTTTCTTTTTATGGACGATAATGCACGACCCCACAGAGCTGGCTTGGTGGACGACATGCTGGAAGTGGAGGGTATCGAGCGTATGCAATGGCCAGCTTCCTCCCCGGACTTAAATCCGATTGAGCATGTGTGGGATGCATTAGGTAGATGCATTGCAGGCAGATCAGCACCTCCCACAACTGTTCCAGAGCTGCACATTGCTCTTATGGAAGAGTGGCCACGTATCCCCCAAGAACTCATTGCTAACCTCATTGCATCAATGCCACACAGGTGTGAGGCAGTGCTGGCCGTTCGAGGAGACCATACACCACACTAAAGAAACATTTTCACCCATGTTAATGTTGCTTTGTTTGTTTGCCATATTCCTAATCAGGATCTCTTTGACATCTGGTGTGGTACAGAGGTTACGTAATGACTTCAAACTCTTGTTGACATTGTTTTGGAGTAATAGAAAGTGATTGCATCTAATACTGTTCCTAAAAACATAGTCTTAATAGGTTATTCTACAATATCACCTAATTTTTTGAGCAGTGTATATACATTATATGAAACAAATCACTGCATCTTAAATGAACTGAACTTTATTTGAAATAATATAAAACAATAATACATACTTGCCACCACTTTATGACTGATTAGTGTCACGGCCTCCTGTAATTTCAATTAATAAACATTACCCATACTGTTAACGGTAGCCATTGTTTATAATGAACGCCAATATTTCCAACAAAGATGTTATTATTTGACTATAATTTATTATTTTGAAAACACCTTCGCGCAAAAAATAATGTACAACGCACGTTTGTGAAGTGTTTTACAGAATCTGGCTATCGCTCGGTTTTTAAACATTTTCCTCGCTTCTGTAAACAGCACTTCCCAACCGTGCATCGTAATATACTATTTCACTATTTCTCACCCCTTGCCATTGTGGGTGCTAGGGCTCAAAGTTAGAAATAAATGTCATCGGGACTGTTATAAATCAAATAAGCCACTTCCTAAAACCACGAATCTTGGTCATATTATTGTCCACTACCCTTCTCGCCCACTTAGGAGTATTGGGTTCAAACTTTGGGCTTATATAGTATCAGCTTAACAATTGAGAAAACAAGAACTATGCACTGTACACCAATTTCGACATATTTTGTTTACCACTCCCCTTTCACATGTTACGGGTGCGATGTTCAGATTTAGACCTAAATAGCAAATGGGCTCTCACAAGTCAGTTTTGTGACCCCGAAAACTATACATTCGGCACTAATCTCGATCCCTTTATTCAGTTTTGTTTCACCCCTTCAGCGTCTTCAAATCATTTTTGTTTTCTTTTAGTCACTACGGTGCGAATCATAAATATGGCCATACGTTTGATCGCGATGTGTGATGAAAATATTACCATTACAGGAAATATGAAATTACCGTTGGAAAGGCAATTATTCAAATTACAACAATGGAAAGACACTGGAGATTGACAGTTCATGGTAATATTCCTCTCTCAAGACACACAATTTTAGACACACTCTTATATGCAGATGATCAGGCTCTTTTCGGCAATAATGAAGATGAATTACAATATTCCACTCATCATCTTAATATAATAGCCCAACGATTTAACATGGAAATATCAACAATAAAATCTAAAGTTACGGTCTTTCAAGGGAAATTCCCAGTAAGAAGTAAAATTTGTATTCAGAATTCAATATTAGAGCAAGTTAATTCATTTAAATACTTAGGATATAATCTAACTTATAATGAGGAATGTGATATATCCTTTAAAATACAAAACTATAATAAAGCTTTAAGAATTATCAACCAAGTTTTTAAACCATCAAAAGTGCAGAGACACACAAGAATGAAAATCTATAAAATTCTCGCTAGACCCATAAACTGTTATGGCAGTGAAGCTTGGACCATCAGAACTCAGAATTATCGTCATATTACAGCCACGGAGATGAAATTTCTGCGACGAACTGCAGGTTATAGCCTTCTAGACCACCAAAGAATTTCAACAATACCCAGAGAGTTAAACATCGTACCTATATCTGAATACCTCCAAGAATATAAAAACAATTGGCTAGCTCATATTCAGCGCATGGATCGTCACAGAATACCAAAACAAATTCTTCACTACATTCCTCGAGGCAGAAGATCTGTGGGTCGACCTTTTCGGAGATGGCGGTAGACCGTAACGGGCCACTGGGCCTAATACTTGAAAGGACGATGATGATGATAACTGAAAAATCATGCGCTAGTAGAAGTGCAGTTTTTGTCAAAAAAGCATTAATTGAAACTAAACACAAGTTCAAATGTAAATAAATAATACTAAAGTGATACGTATTGTGCAATATAAATATTCAATTTATTCACAAAAGTATTACAACATTACATGTGTGAAAAATGTATAATTTATTATTGGTATAAGCGTAAATATATCAGTAATGCAAAATGTATCTTCCAATATAAAATTGTAAAATTAGTATTACGATTTGTTCATTTATTAAGTAAAAATAATATAAAAGTAATATACAGATTACAAAATTACTTAATGTAATTACAGATACACTCTTTCCATATCTGATCAGATTTACACATCAATATTAAATTTATCTGTATGACAGTAAGACATAATTGATTTATTTGTTCTGCCAATCTTATTATTTTTTAATTGAGAAAATTCTCATAAAGACATTTTACTGCCTAAGACAAGAAATATACACTTAGCTCAGATATTATAGGCTTATTTATCTTTGGCTAAAATCAAGTAAATCAAATAGCGTTCTGAGCTTTGGGAAAGCCATGTGCAATTTTAATGTAAACAAAAATAATAAATTATATTACAAATCATATCTTCTATCCTACATAGACAAAACTGGGTATATCTTCCGTATTAAATTACAATGTTTATATATATGTCCACCGCTGTGGTCTCGAGGTAGCGTGCTACCTTGTTACGCAGCGGGCCCGGGTTCGATCCCCGGTCGGGACACTTTTTCTGGGTGAGGTTTTTATCGGGATTTTTCCTCACCTGTAAGACAAATGTGAGGAAACTTTAAAAGGCCCAAACGGTCCCCGAAATCATATGGCCATCGCAATCATCATTCATATTCATCTTAGGTTAAGCTTAGGATTAAGGACTCTCCTGGCGCACCATTATCATCATCACCCATCATATCATCGGGGCAGCGTAACACCATCATCGGGGCAATGTAACCCCGCCTCAGAGGTGGGTTACAACTATGCCAGGAGAGAACCCCAGAATGTCGAAAAACAACCGGGAGCATTTGCAAAAAAAATAATAATATATTTATTTTAAATACAAAACAAAAATATTGTTTAAACTACAAATATAGTGGTATCACGTCACAGTTAATTTGATCAAAATGTGGCAACAACATTTTAATTCATTGATTTTTTTTTGGAAAATAAGATTATCATTTTAGGGTTGTAAGGGGTAGTGACGTGTGTATAACCTCTCCTACCCAATTCTCATCCTCACCTTCTCGTGGTACAACCTGTTTTCACAAACGAGGCTCTGAGGATCGAGTCACGGCGGTATAACCGTTCCATCAGGTACTGAGTAAATGCAGTATCCTAATGTCTGTCCAGAGACTAAAAGGTAGCAGCCCTACCACTGGACTACTTAGCGTCGGGCCAGTAACCTGTCCTAAGGAACTTCAAAACTACTTTCAAGTCTCAACACGAAAAAAGCCAGAAGGAATTGAAATATGACGACCCACAGCAAAGAAATATGGTTAAAAGAAAACGGCACAATGATATTGTAAGATATGCATTGGAATTATAAATCGTGGTGTGAGACAAGGCTGCCCCCTATCCCCAACACTCTTTGCAATTTATATCAATGAAGTAATATGTTGCTGGAACAAAACATATAAATTTGGAATAAGAATATCAGAAAATAGAAAATTAAACACCCTATTGTTTGCAGATGACCAAATAATAATTGCAAATTCCGAAGATAATCTACAGAAAGGTCTGTATGAACTTAACAAAATTACAGAAGAATATGGATTAAAGATATCTACAGAAAAAACAAAAATTATGGCATTTCAAGGTGTAGATACTGTCAGAAGTAAAATTGTACTGGACAATAAAATTTTGGAGCAGGTGAATAATTTTACATATCTAGGATGCAATATCTCATATGAAGAAGAAAAGGATGTAAATGCAAAAATATCTAAATTTTTAAGAATTTTAGGGTTAATAAATTCTATCTTCAAGCCACAGTTAGTCCAAAAGCATTCAAGACTGAAAGTGTATAAAACACTGGCTCTTCCAACTCTTTTGTATGGTAGCGAAGTATGGACGTTGAAACAGAAGGATATACAGAGACTTAGATCTGCTGAAATGAGATATCTTCGGAGGACTGCAGGATACACACTACTAGATCACAAAAAAAATGAAGACATCTTAGAAGAATTACACATGGAATCTTTAGAAAACAAAATTTCTGATTATAAGTCAAGATGGATACAACATGTTCATCGAATGGAAGATCACAGAATACCCAAACTAATGTTAAGATATCAACCTGCAGGAAGAAGAAGACCAGGACGTCCACTCAAAAGACTTCTGGATGGTGTTTCTTTTGAGGCCGAAACAGGTCAACAAATGGCCTAAATTCGTGAATGTACTATGATGATGATGAGATTATCATTATGAAGTACAACACCACATTAGGACCAGCAGCATCAACCACCATACTGGATGTTGTAGCGAAGAGGGATCTGCTGAAGATGGAACGGATGTTTTATAAGTTGAGGACGACGGATTTTACCTAAGAAGGTATATTTTAACTTATTTTATTTAATGACTCTCCACCTCAACGGTTTTAACAATGAATTGTATTATGAAGTAAAGTGTACTATTGCTTTGGGACATAAAGTAGAACCTTTCATCTTATCAATAAATAGTACAGACTGATTCCTAAGATTAGTTGGGGACAAACCAACAACTGCTCTTAATTTTGGACAAACACTTATCATTTTTTTTGCCAAGAAATCGTGGTCTCCTGTGGGACGTGGATAAATTCTAATTATTTCTAAATTTTCTAATTTTTTTGCCTTTATATGATCTAGTAATTTTATAAGTATTTTGTATGTTTTGTGTCCATAACTTGTAGATAATCTAAAAAAAGCTGTTTTCAAGTTTATACATTTTGAAATTAGATATTGAAATATTTGGTCCACATTGTTGCCAGAAATCAAGCCAATTTCAAGGTTCTCAATTGCAGGAAATTGTGATAATGATTCATATTTTAAAAAATGATGCGGATCTAAAAATTGTGAATGATAAAATATCAATGATAAGTTTTTCAACATTGGCCAGGAACGATTTTCAATGCCTCCGAACATTAACGTATCACATAGGATATCAAGTTCTACCAGTTTGCTATCTAAGATTTGGGGTAAATTATCAAATGCAAATATTTCACATACAGGAAACATGGAGATGCCTATTTGTTTAATTTGAGCTATTGTGGAAATGAATTGTACATCACTTTCTTCAGAATAGTAAATATGCAGTCTTTCAAGAGGAGGGAAATTCTCAGAAAGATAATGTAAATGGTCGGAATTAATATAATCATATTGAAGTCGTTTTAGCGTAGGTCCATTATTTTCTGTGCTAATTTGTTTATTTTCCTTCAGAAGTTTGAGGAGCTCCATAAATGCATCATCTGACATTACAGATGCCACACAAAGTGATTCTAAATGTATACATTTTGAAATGCTTTTGATAGAATTATCTGATATGCCTCTACAGTAATTGATATTCAAGTGCTTGAGTTTAGGACAAGATATTGCTAAGTTTTCTAATGCTGCATCTGAGATAGCGCAATCTGGGATAGACAGTTCTTCTAAATTTGCAGGAAATTTTAATTGATCATGGAATTGTGCTAAATGTGCAATTCTGATAATTTTCAAATTGCTCAAAGTGTGAAGTTCTTCATAAAACAAATGGTTATTTGTCTCTATTAAATACAGGTATTGATTGTTAACATTGAAATGTAGGCTCTGAATATTGGGTCGTAGTATGACATTCAGTGCCATTGTATAGGCTGCCGGAGATAATGGTTTTCTTCTTGGAACTGTGTATCCTTGGATATCGTTAATGATCTTGTTCGTCACTTTATCACCTACTAAAACAGGAAGAGAACAAATTTCGTTTTGGAGAATCAAACAGACTTTTTTAGCGTCGTACAGTATATTTTTACGTTTACTGGAAGCTAGATCATTGCAAGAAGAGATGATTCTCTCCTCGTAACTATCCATCGCAAGATCCAAAAGTGTTCTTGGCTGAAGGCAAACCGACATGCTGAAAAAAATAAAACAGATTATACAGTTTATTCAGGGAAATATTATATCATCTTACTATTTAAAATATTTCTGAAAACGGTTTGCAGCCTGTTATTTAATGTAAATTTTGTTGTAGATCTACTTCGAAATGTCTTTTATAATGCCCCTATGTTAGTATCATTCAACATATTCGATATTCACATATATCAGCAAACATAAATCCATTAATATATATATATATATATATATATATATATATATATATATTACCAATCCAAGTGTTTTGTGCAGGCGGAAAATATGTTAACTAACAAACTGTCCTTCTCTTTCTATTCCTTACTATGCTGCCACTTCCTGTCCTTTGTATTATGTTGTTTCATTGGCAGGTAGAGAGCTGACAAATACTATGTATTTTAATGATCCGTCGTTCTGCACGGTCAGTGACAGACCGACTAACTTGACAACCCTGTTACTTTTGCCCTTCTCATTACATGTTGCCACTTGTGATTTATTGTGAGGCTGGTAACAGAGAGACGACAAATACTGTGATTTTAAATGATTCGACCGCTTGAGCGTTCCGTGCTTAAATGACTAATTTGACAACCATGTTAAGAAGTTTCACACGTGTTTAGAGATTCTCCCCCCACATTTGATGTTGAAATTTTTCAATACCTGATCGGATGTACAGTTTTCTCCAACATCCCTTCCACACATTCAGTAGATCAGCGACACTAGCGCTAAAACTCTTCCCCTCCGCCCGTGAACAGTTAACTTGGATGTGTAGTATAGTGCATTTAAAGAGCAGATATACAACTTGCTTAATTTTTTGCAATCAAAGTGAATATTTCAAGTGACGATCACTGGCCATAATAAAATAGCAATTAATTTTTTCTACACATTTTTAAATGTATTTATTGATACCTATTGCAAAGGAAATATCAGCTTTTGAAAACATTTCTAACATCTTGAATGCAAGGATATTATTTTGCATGTGAACATGTACGAACATATTCTTCCATTGCCTATTAGAAACGTTGTTACATTTGCTGTTAAATTATTATAATTTTTAGCCACTCTTTATCACATGGGGAGTAACAATTGGTTATTTTCACCTTTTCATTTGTTATCCGTTTTGTTACTTGCCCGTTTATGTTAGACATCTAGTAGGAGGGTACTTTCCAACATTATCTCAAACATGTTTGTATGTCTTTACTTATTGCTATCATTTTAGCTAGATGTGCAGTAGTTCATTAACGAGTTTTGCTGTTAACCTGGAACAATGGGTGAACCAGTTTTGTTCCATGTGGTTTCTTGTGTGTTGTATAACTATGTCAGCCTCAGTTTGTGGTATTCATCCTGCTGTCAGTGTATATTAACTCTGTTGGGTGTTTTACTTCCATAAAATTAATAGTTATTTTTTGGCATTACTCTGTCCTGGATACGAATTTGTGCTCCTAGATTCAGATACAGACACAACACACTAGTTCGGAATTTAAGGTTATTGAAATCTTTCTTCTTCTTCGTCAGGCTCCACGACTTCCAGTGGAATGTCTTGGCCTTCTCAACCAGTTTACGCCACTTCTCCCTATCTTGTGCAGTAGATTTCAAATCAAAAATCCCCATCTCTCTCAAATCTTCAATTACGTCATCTTCCCATCGATCCTTGGGTCTTCCCCTTGGTCTTGTTCCCTGTGGCTTCCAATTTAAAATATCATTCGGCAATCTTCCCTTTGGCATTCTTAGTGTATGTCCAAACCATTGTAATCTTTTGGATTTGATGAAACTAACTATATTTTCTTTATTATTCTTGAGGTATAATTCGTCATTCCTGAAATCTTTCACTTTTACATATTAATTTGAAGTAAATTAAATTTTGGTTCTTGTATGTTTTTATGGTTCACCTTTATTACATTATTAATAGATATTGCTTAGTAGAGATTTAACACAATTTTTATTCTTGATGCAATAGTCACATTTTGGATGTTTCCATTAAACGCAGTGATGCATTTTTCTAAGTCCCAGGCAGACACCACGCGCATGCGCCAACAAACACGAAACGGTATACAATACGCAATGCAGTCAACATATACATAATACTTAACGAATCTAAAAGCTCACTTAATATAATTTAAGTGCCTTAGCCTGTGAAAGACCCACCTAACGCAATTTAATCACTCTAACGCGTGAAATAATGCAACATCGCCCAAATATAAATAATTTCTGAAATTCTGAAGTACATACTCTATGTTACCTGCACAGGAACATGTGCTGTATAGAATATTCGTTAAATCAATATGGCTTCCACGTCTTCATGTTAGGTATGTAGATAAATATCACAGAAAAACATATAGAAATAATCATTAGAAAAAATGTAAAATTTATTGTAAATGGTGGGAAATAATTTGAAAATAAAATTCTGTTGGCGAATGTGCGTGGTGTCTGGGACTTAAAAAATTCTCAATGCGCTCAATGGAAACTTAAGCCAAACTTTTGAGTTAATGAACATAGTAAATTAGTTGATAGAACTTAATCGATTTAAAAAATATCATGCACATTTTTTCCATTCCATAATAATTCTACCAGAGGGCAGGTCTTTCACTGCAATCATAACATTTTCATGCTATGCTTTTCAGCTTTACTAGGGAATTATAGGTGTGGTAGTTTCCTGTCGCTTTCCACACCGGTGAAGGATGGTGGTGATGATGGCCGGAAGAGTTTAGGGGACCGTTTGGCCCGAGGTTTCCTGACATTTGTCCTAGAGGTAAGGAAAATCCAGGATTTAAAAAACCGGGCTTTTTGGTTTTAATCCCCGTCAGCCCATTACGTCAATTTGTTGGTAAATTAAATTTCAAATGAAACAATCCTTGTATATGTTATTGAAGTCAATGCTTTATTTTGCAAACACTACCAGCCTCATAGATGGCTGAAAGAAAAAGAGTGTTTAATCTCACAGATCACAAATGCTAAACACTGGAATTCCCAGATTGACTCTTTAAATACGTTTGTTAAAGAGTATCCTAAATATGTAGAAACACATCAAGAGAAACTTTCTGAAATTCCAGAAAATGTTACCCGAATTTTTTAAAATGTACTTATTTACATTTTTTTTTGCATATGCAGAAACAGCTGATATTTATTGGAAAAATAGTTGATCATATGCAAGCTGAAAAAAAAATCTGAATGTGTAGAACTTTGGATAGACTTAATAGAATGTGCTGATCTTCAAACGCATAAAGACAGTGTTCAACGTAGGATGAGAGAAGCTGTTTTGCCAATACACTATCTTGCAAATATGAATGAATGGAGAAATATGGAAAAAGTTGATTTAGGTTCCTAAGGGATGGCAGTATATGCCTGCTTAGTTTGAAAGCAATGCAATACGTATTATATAACTAGCAGGCGTTTGGAGTTGAGAATGGATATACACACCCATAGCACGGCAAGCATTTTCTTTGCCAACGAATATACCCGTTCGTAGCAGTGTAAAGGTCAATGTGCCGGGCCAGTAACTGATTGTGCAATTGATCGCGGGCCGGAACATAGATATCGTTGCTACTGCTACTTCTATTATTATTATTATTATTATTATTATTATTATTATTATTATTATTATTATTGTTATTATTATTATTATTATTATTATTATTATCATTATCATCGTCATCATCATCATCATGAACACTGAATGCTGGTTCTTCTATACGCCTACTTACAGTGTTTCTTGAGACACTGAGTTGAATAAATCAATTTTATCGGGACACAACTTCTTGGCAACAGCAATCAGACACTTTTTCACAAATTCGCCATCAGAAAACGGTTTTCCGTTCTCAGCAATTAGTTTCGAAACTTCATAACTCACTTCGGTAACATTTCTTTGCCTTACACCACCACCCTGAATTAATAACTGCTGTTGTGCCGTAACTTTTGAACGTAGCTCGTTCGCTTTCACAGCACGCTCATCTCCATTTAATTTATCAAAATGGCTATGCTTTGTTTGGTAATGTCTTTTAATGTGATATTCTTTCACAACTGCAATAACATCGTTACAAATAACACATAACACTATGCTCCTTCACAAAGTACTTGCTGGTCCAGGATTCGTTAAACTTCCTACACTCGGAATCAACTTTGCATTTTCTCACTTTAACACTATTTTTACAACTATTCCGTGCACAGGCCACTGTTTGATTGACAATACAACAAGTGAAACAATTAATGTTCGAAGTATGGAGTGGGGGGGGGGGGAAAGACGGGGTAAATAAGGGATGAATCATTTCTGCTACTTTGTCAAGAGAAGGGGTAATACCTAAACTCCACATTCCAGAGAGATGAATTTCACACAGGGATGTCCAGATGTTACATTTTAAAATCTAAATTTAAAATATAAAATTAATTTGTTCATTTCAGTGCTTACGAAAAGCCATGGCGGGCCGGATGTGGCCCGCGGGCCGTAGTTTGGACGACTCTGCTCTAAGTCATACTCGGCACAGCGCTGGGTTCAAACTAGGAAACTAGTCATAATTATGCAGTCCCTAACAGTCAGTGACCTCAACAAAATAGAAAAAGTGAAAGCAAGCTTCATGAAGAGAATCACTGGAACTGGAAAAACAGCACCATCCAGATTAATTTATGAACTTATGCGAGAAACATATTTCATAGAAGACATCAGGATAACATACCTCCTACCATCTACAGAACCATATCAAAAAGCAGTAAAAGTGAGGGAACAGAAACGGAAGGAAATAAATGAGGAATTTTACACTTCCAGTGCCATGACAGACAGAAACTGGACAAGAGAATGTCAGACACTGAGACACGTTGTAACCAGACTAGCAATACATGGCTTTCATCACAAGGTCTGCGAAAATAAAAAATTCCACCAGCCAACTGAAGACTGCAGATGTGCACTGTGCGGTGATAAGTGTAAACTTTATCATATCACAGAGTGTAAAAACAGAACAAAATCAATTAATGAATACAGCAAAGAGTGAATACAAGTGATAAGTGGAAAAGAACGTAAAACTTTCGAAACTAATGCTCTTCTGAGTGCTCCTTTATATTATTATTTAATAATGCAGTCCCTGAGCTACTGTGTTATGTGGCATGAACTGAAGACTCTACTACGTGTCCTGATAGGTCAGCGGTAAAGCACGCGGTCACTGTTTCTGTTAATGAAGATCGCAGTTTCGCGTCTTCAATTACGCAGTTTTTTTTGTGATATTTGTATTAAAACGTTTTATGAATTAAATACATTTTATTCTGACATTTGAATTAATCTATACTTTTTATGTTTATAATTGTTTTTTATACTGTTGAGGTTATAACACTGTTAAATTATATATTTTTACACGCTTTATATTAGCTTGATCTGTATCTGTCTATGTAACGGACCTGTATCTATGTAATGGAATCTTTGAACACGATTTTCACCCGCTTAAAAACATTGGATCGACTTGAAACTTTGTATACTTGTAAAGGACCCATGACTATACAATAATTTCCTAAGGTTTTCTAAAATCCTGGCCAGAATCATCAGAAAATAAAAAAATAAAATAAAAACCGGTGTAATAGGTTGCGGACTTACCGATTTTTTAGTCTATAGTTGTAAGAGCTCAGTTGGTAGAGCGGTGGACTGTAGTGGTATACAATTTCAGTAATCCGTAGGTCGCTGGTTCAAATCCGAGCCAGAGGATTTTTTAGAAGAGTATTAAGCAATTAAATTTTCACGGGATCCCGGTTTATGACAATCAATGAAACAAAAAGTTTTAAAAATAAATAATAGTTTAAAAAACTGAAACAATGACACTTTATTAGAAAACCAAACTAAAAAATAAATATTAGTTAAAAAAATTAAAACAACACGCTTTATTAGAAAACCGAACTAAAAAATGAAAATAATTTTAATTTCCAACACGCTTGGGATAAAATTAAAGTGGCCAAAAAAAAAAGCATCTCCAACACATATAGAAAAAGCTAGAGTTATCTACAAAAAAAAATAATTTTACCATCAAAAGCATGGGTTGCTTTTTATGGTTTTTACGTTTTCTTCTTAGAGACTTTACTTTTACCAATATCTGTTTATTATCAAATATATTAATTGATATAGAGCACCCCACGCTTTTGATGGTAAAATTATTTTTTTTTTGTAGATAACTCTGAATAAATAAGAAAGTAAATCAATAATATATTTTCACCTAAAAGTATGACTGTAATTATTCATCCGAAATGATTAATTGATGAATAGGTTAAGATTTTATGAACTGAAATTTGGTTATATCCCCCCCACAGCTCCTACAATGACCGAGGCATCTTTAGATGTGTTGGAGATGAGTTTTTTGTTGACTACTTCAATTTTATCCCAATTGTGTTGGAAATCAAAATTATTTTTCATTTTTTAGTTGGGTTTTCTAGTAAAGCACGTTGTTTTAGTTTTTTAAACTATTATTTATTTTTACTTTGTATACTACCGTCTTCCTGAACTATTTAAAATTTTCGTTGATTTCACTCTAGACCTTTCGATGCATGCTTCATCTTCTGGAGTTGTTGTAGTAGTATTGAATTAACTGTATGTCTAATACAGGGTTTTGCTCATTAGGCATATTTTCGTTCAGAATGTTTGTATTCTTGGGCTTCATGATAATTTTGATTTCTTCTAAAATGTTAATTTTGTGTCTGTTGTTTCCTCTGTGTATAATTGACATTGTATTATCGATATTGTTGAAATTGGTGGCCACTTTCTGAAATGTGTTTAACGTAATTTGATTTGATTGTTAAAGGAGAAGGCAAATCAAATTTCGCTGTTCACCATATTTGAATCCAATTGAAAATGTGTGGGCTAAGATGAAAATAGAGATGAACTCTAATTGGCCTGCAGATTCACGAATGACAAAAGATGGCTTATGGGCACAAATTCAAGACGCCTGGGATGCTCTAGCCGGTCATCCACGTGCCTGTACAAATTTGATTGCTTCAATGCCCCGCAGATTGAGGGCAGTAATAGATGCTGAGGATGCATGCACCCGATATTGATTTTGTTTTTGTTAAAGTTTTCATATTAGAATATATTATTTTCTTTACTTATTAGAAGAAGGTTTTAATGCATGTTTTTGTGTGTGCATTAAAGCCATAAAACTCAAATATAAAATTAAATATGAAACTACATTACAGGCAAAATGCTATTCTAACATTCCGTTAAAAAAATGTAGGACGGGAATCGAACCCGTGAGGTTACGAACGCAAACGATGTGTATTAAACCTCTCGACCATGGAAACACAGTAAGCCAAACTCTCTCTTCAATGTTGCTTGAGTGTGCACTGCATTAACTAGCAAACAACCCAGTACAATTATTAAAAACGTGTTGATGTGAATACGGCTTTTGCGAGCGCTCACGAAGTTTCCCGATCGATTCATAGAATCAGCGGATGACTAATTTTTTTGTCTAAGGGTGTACACTTTTCGACGTGATATCGTTCACATGGATTGTTGCACAGTTCGCATATGCATTCTTGGTTTGGCTCGTGGAATCTCTTCGTTCTGCAAACCATGTGTTGAAAGCCATGGATTGCGTAACGTATTAGGATGTTCCTCATCTCGTAGTTTGTTCGTGACCACTCTCTCGTACACATAACCTCTGTTGTGCAGATATCTTCCTGTAGTCCTTGCAGTGTTATCTCGTATGCGCATGTGTTCGGTAGGAAGAGCTGCTCTCTAATGTCTTCATTGAAGAAGGTCTCTCTCATTAGGACGTACGTCATTCTTCAAAGTGCCGTTTCTCCAACTCTTCATGAATCGTGCTTTTACTGTTTCTATTTGTGCCAGGTCTGTGTTTGTAAGTTTGTCCCATATTATGTTAATTCCATAAGTTATGGGGACAGTGACAACACAACAATCCGCCAGGATACAAGCTGCTGAAATGAGATTCCTCAGACTAATAGCAGGATATCAAAGAACAGACTAAAAACATAACACAGAAATAAGACAACAACTAAAAATAGAAGAATTAAACTCAACAATAGAGAAATACAGAGCAAACTGGAAAGAACACTTGGCAAGGATGACTGAGAATAGAATACCAAAAGCAGCATACAACTATTCACCACGAGAAAGAAGAAGCTTGGAAAGACCAAGGAAAAGATGGAAAGAGCAGCTATTTGGAGCCGGAACATGCCTGTAAATAAGCCTAAACCGTGAAGAAGAAGAAGAAGTTATGGGAGTTATGATTGTCTTGAATAGCGTCATTGCTGTTTCTGTTGATAATTGCTGGATATGATCAATCCTGTATATTGCTCTAATTGCAGCTGTATTGCGCGTGTATTCTGTAGGATTTTATCGTTATTTGGAGGGCGATGACCAGGTAGGTGAACTGCGATACAACTTCTAGTGGCTAATATCTTGCAAATATGATGAATCCTAAATATGTAGGAAAACACTTATCTTCTGATCAAGAAAGTCAGGCTGAGTCTTGGTTGACAAGCAAACACCCTGAATGGCTTGTATCATTTTTAGCCCTTAAAATTAAAGATAAACAAATATATCCACCATCAATGTTTGCGGATGATGTAATAACGAACTTCAGTTCTGCCCAGTGATAGGGTATTTCGGAGAAACGTTTTACAAATGAGAACATTAAAGCTTTCTGTAACTTTTTGAATGGACTGACTATAGTGTAAAAGTTGTAAGTTGGCATGATTTCTGCTATCCTTGTCTAGAGAACTGTTCTTCCACCCTTCGCTAGACGTCTGACTGACATGTGTACTATAATGGGCTACCCTTGTAAAACTACTTAGGAATGCTAGAAAACTCCACCCCCAGTATAAGATGGTGAGTACTCTCTTTCTCTTTCTAAAATATTCTAGACACTTTAGCCCTCACGGACTATAGTTGCCAAGCTCATTCAGGCATCAATAGAACGAGTGTTTCAAACCTTTGGATTAATATGGTCGAAAATGCGTAACAGGTTGGGTTGTGAAAAAGTTAAAAATTAGTAAAAGTGATCAGATATCTTAATAATAAGGACGAATTAAAGAATATGATGTTGAAGAGTGTGATTTGATTTGTAAATTCAAGTATTTGTTACTACTTTTAATAAAAGTTCTCTGTTGTGAATTAAGTATACTGGTTGAAGGAATAATTTATCTTTATTATTTGGTTCGAATATTTATTATTTTTTTAGTATCTTGACTAATAACTATTTTTACGAACAGTGTTAAAAATAAAGTAAGTTCAGAAGAGGGGTTTTTTGGTGGTTGGTTGGGTTTTTTAAAGTGTGAATTAAAAAAAAATCCACTTGGGGTTTTTTCGGGTGGGTAGTAAACTCTGGGGAAAGCTCAGAAAAAAACTCACCCAGGAGCCTGTCCGGACCGGGAATCGAACCCGGGCCCGCTGCGTAATAAGGCAGCATGCTAACTCGAGACCACAGCGATGGACCCACATTTGTTGAGACCTTGGAATTAAAAGTGTAGCGTCTTCCTGAGAAAGTCCTAGAAAATATTGCAACGTTGGAAGTAATGCTATTAGTAGAGCGAGGAATTTTATGAAATTTCATGTTTTAAACTATTTGTCAGAGGGAGCTCAGACTAAGTTCTTTACATTTCATGATATGTAGAATCAAATAAGACTAACAAAAATACTTCATATTTCATAATATTTTAGCAAAATGTTCATATTTTAGTGCAGAAGTCATACTCCTTCATATTTTCAACTTTGAAATTCCCGTATTTTTTTCAAGAAAAGTTCTAGGAATTCATTAAAACGTTTTTTGAAATAAATGTATTTATGTAATTTTTTGCAGCGTAACGTGTTAGACAAGTGAAAATTCTTCATTATCCCTTCTCAACAAGATAGATTACTTCTTACTCACTGGCACTATCGAAACCGTAGGTTCATGGACGCGCTGACATAAGCTCTCCATACATCCCTATCCTGAGCCAATGCTTTCCAATCGTTCCCTGTATAATCCACTTTCCTCAAATCACAGTTAATGTTATTCTGCCATCTCATTCTTGGTCTACCAACTGGGTGTTTTCCCTCTGGCTTTCGTACAAGAAACTTCTATGCAATTCTTTCATTCCCCATACGTGCAACATGTTCTCAACAAGATAGATAGCTTTTATAAAAGCAAATAATAGGGTGAGGAGTCACAGAGTGACGTGTCAGATGGAGGTTTTTGTCCTAAACTCGATCCCCAGACAAGAACATGAGCCTAGATGAATAAGTAAAAGAACAATGTTGGAATATTCTATAGTCAGGTATAATAGCTGTCAGCTCGTTATTGCTACCTGAGAGCAGTCCTTACTTTGTGAACAGATTACAGCATTCAAATGTAGGAAAGACTGCCGCTGCTAAAACTTGAAGTAAAGTAATCCCACTACAGGCTTCAAGAGGCCCTTGGGGTAGTAGGAGGATAAGGCTACCACTTTTTCTGGACAATCGGCACTTCATGTCAGCCCTGCGTGACGACCGCTTTTACTCCCAGAGTAAGCGTCTGGTACTCATTTCCGTTTAAGTGCTTTGTGAAATTAGTAAAGTTCATGTAGGTAAGGGCATCAAACTATCGAATATAGCATGATACAAGTATGCTGCCATGACATTGTGTGATGTTGAGCATAATTTTTCATCGTGCAAAATAATTCTGACTGACAGGCCTTATAGTTTATTAACAGAAAATATAGAAAAAACCTCTGTGTATTACAAACAGAATTGACAATTGGATTGTTCAAAACACAATTAGACCAAGATTATGGACACTTTGTTAGACCTATTTAATGAAAAAAAATCTTAAAATAATATTAACTACATTTCACCATGTTTGTAGTTCAATATTAAATGTAACTTTAATTGCAAAGAGAGTTCTGAAAAAATCCCTGGAATTAATTATGGACTAGTAACTTTTAACATCTTGTTTCTCCAAACATGACATCTGGAATGGTTTACTTGTATTTTAAATCGTCCAATTTCATGTTATTGTTACATTCGCATCTCCAGGAATTTAATATCTTTATACAAAAGGGGGCACGCCGTAGCGTAGTGGTTAAGGCACTGCGCTACAAGGTGAAGGTCGAGGGTTCAAGTCCCGGTGGGGTCAGGATTTTTAAACGGACCAAAACCTTCTGGCGGCACTATGGCCCTGGGGTCGACTCAGCCTCTAACGGGAATGAGTACCAGACGCTTGTTCTGGGGGTAAAGGCGGCCGTCACGCAGGGCTGACAACCCGGCTGACATCAAGTGCCGATTGTCTAGAAAAAGTGGGAGCCTTAACCTCCTACTACCCCAAGGGCCTCCCGAGGCCTGTAGTGGGATTACTTTACTTTACAATGTAAAAATAGCAATAATCCGAACTATACTTGTTCTAAACTTTGTTAGTGCTAGATTTAATGGAAACCTGTTTGTTTTGGTTACAATGTTTTGTTCGTGAATATGTTTGGATTTCATAATTAAATATCATTCAGCACATTAATTAATTGCATTATAAACAACCTCTCAGTTTTGATTTATGAAGGTAAAGTGATTCCACTACAGTCTTGAGAGGCCGTTGGGGTAGTGGCATGTTGAAGCTCCCATCTTTCTAGACAATAGGCACGAGATGTCCGCCAGGTTGTCGGATCTGCCTTATGGCCGCATTTGTGCCCAGAACATGCATCTGGTACTCACTTCCATTTGGTTCTGAGTGGACCCCAGATCCACAATGCCACCAGAAGGTCTGGTCCAGTTAAAAATCTTGACAATATTGAGACCCACGACTTTCCTGTTTGCATCACGTTTCCTTATACAACTACACTATGGCGTGATCCATTAAAATTGTTTCAGATCATGAATATGGTATTTCATATTGGGTCAGAATTAATGAAAAGCTAATTAAAATCGAAATACAGTGAACGTCTTGATTTCTTGAGCTATAAATAAGTTCTGTTTGTCTCATCTATGTGCTGGTATGTACACTTATAAGTTATAGTGGGCCTATGTACGTAAATATATGTAAAAAGTTTAGAAAATAGTAGCTTCATAATATTTTTGCGTCATAATTTTCATATTTTTTTCTTTACGATTTCATATTTTCGTATAATTCCTGGCTCTAGTTACTAGAAATGACAGAGCCAATAAAGATGTTAATTGAACTGCAATACAAATCAAAGAGTGGTCAACAAAGGAAGGAAAGTATATGTGTTGACAAACAAGAAAACATAAAACAATTGAATATACTAAGTGTCTAAGAATAGAGAGCACGTAGTGCTGATTATTACAAACTTTGGATAAGGTGTACAAATCGTCACACATGAATTCTTCAAAGTTATATAGAATCGCAGTGCGCATGCGCGAGTTGCTGTAATGGTTAATGTAGCTTCCGGTAGATGGCTCTAAAGTCGGCGTCACCAACTTTGGGAATAAATTCCCAAACGCTAAAAAAAATGTACGTAAACTAACTTCCCATTTCCTAACCTAACAAAACAGTTTACATGCATATTATTTGTTTCCAAATGAAAAAAAAAAAATGGACGTAAACTAACTTCCCATTTCCTAACCTAACAAAACAATTTACAATTTACATGCATATTATTTAACAAACTATAAACTAATTTTACGAACACTAACACTAAATATGGTTTCGAATTATTTTCAAATGTAACTGCGACGTGAGAGTCTCTTAGCGGATGTTACATGAAGCATTTCCGCGCCTATAGAACTCGATGTACAATATTCGCGTAATTTAGAAGTATTTAAAGATCGTAAGAAATATTTATAAAATGGTTCCATGATGTTTAAAATAGTACCAAACGTTATTATAAATGGTTGATAAGTGTTTAGTGCAGGCATGGGGAGCTGGCGAATGAGGGGTAGTATGACATCTTCCTCATTCCACCTTTCATTGAACTCAAGACTGTTGTTATTGTGATCTGGGTATACCATGCAGTATCAGTGGTGGCGCAACCTTACAAGCTGAAACATATGCACCTTCCATTCGTACATACTTTACGTATATCTGTGGAAGGGCGCGTAGTAGACCGCTGACACTAATTTATCTATATCAGGCTGATAGTACTCGTAGAGAGACGTAATATTGAGACAAGGGTGTCATCGTTTAATCTGGAGAGTGTTTTAGATTTGATATGATTTCTCAGCAATCAATTTTGGAATCCGGTAACTAGCACGTACTGATTTCTCTGAAAGGAGTTGTCTGCTATCGTTTTGAAGTGTTTGCTGCTTTAGATTTTTACCCGTTTAAGGAGTAAGTGCAGTTGTTGACGGAGGGCACTGCAGTCGTGTTTATGCAGGAATAGAACACGTGACACTGCTATCTGAGAGTGCAGAGGGGAATGGTACGTGGGACGCTGACAGTATACACTGCTTTATGTGACGTCACGTGTCGTAACAAACAGAGCTTCGTAATTCTTCCGCCTGCAAAGATATTTTGAACGACTAATATTTAAAAATCCCATACCGTCATCCTCTGTGTAAATAAAAAAAAATACAATGTTCCCTATGTGTATTATATTTAATTTATGAATTTGAACTCCATTCATGTTACCTAATGTACTTTAAAAGTATATATCATTAATATGTCCCTGTGAAAATATAATTATATATTTCTAATCGGGGGTACGCCGTAGCTTAGTGCTTAAGGCACTGAGCTACAAGCCGGAGGGACGAGGGTTCAAGTCCCGTTGGGGTCAGGATTTTTAAACTGACCCAAACCCTCTGGCGGCACTATGGCCCTGGGGTCGACTCAGCCTCTAACGGAAAAGAGTACCAGACGCTTGTTCTGGGGGTAAAGGCGGCCGTCACGCAGGGCTGACAACCCGGCTGAGATAAAGTGCCGATTGTCTAGAAAAAGTGGGAGCCTTAACCTCCTACTACCCCAAGGGCCTCCGGGCCTGTTGTGGGATCAAAAAAAATTCTAATCGTGCCTGTGCCTATCCCTATTGATTTGCATGTGAAGATCTGAAATGTCGTGGGATATTATAGTGTTTCACATGACGGAACCGCGTTGAACACAATAAACAAACAACTTTCGTACCATTCTGAATGCAAAAATAATCATTTACCCAGTCCGTATTAAAATTATATTGTTGTTTAGAATTTGCCCCGCTCACGCTGGATTGAACGCCACTGACTCTCACTGTGTACCTGCGTCTCCAGTGAGAATGGATATCGGCGGGGAGGATTTGTTATGAGCTCTCGGAGCCCAAGTTCCCCATGCCTGCTTTAGTGCATCAGTGGCATAAGAATATAACAAGCAAAATTGTGTGCGACGGTTTATACACCACAGCCCAAACTTTAACAACATATTATATAGTAGACAGTATTAAGGAAATATATGCAATTAAACATAAAAAGTTTAAAGAAAGGCGGATAAAGATTCGATCAACCGTTTTTGTTAATTTTTGGGGCCGTCTATTTGGGTTATATATTTTTTTCTAACGCTTATAATATGAATAGCTGCGTTATAAGAATTCATGTAACAGTAAATATAACGTATGGACATTTAAGAAGAATTGTAGAGGTAATTAGTAGAATATTAATCCCTAAATAAAAAGGTAAAGTAATCGCACTACAGGCCTCGGGAGACCCTTGGGATACGAGAAAGTTAAGCCTGCCACTTTTTCTGGACAATCGGCACTTGATGTCGGTCAGGTTGTCTGCTCTGCGTGACGGCCGTTTTTACCCCAGTGCAAGCGTCTGGTACTCATTTTCGTTAGAGGCTGAGTCGACCCCGGGACCAATATGCCGCCAGAAGGCTTTGGGTCAGTTTAGAAATCCTGACCTCACCGAACCCTCGACCTTCCGGCTTGTAGCTCAGTGCCTTAACCACTACGCTACAGCGTAATCTCCAAATATCCAGTAAAAATAGTAAAAATATCTAATATTATATTTTTGCTGTAGAGTATCAATATTTATATTTTAATAAAATACTTATTTCTTTGTCCTAGATTTTTTATCAGATGCAAGTCTTTTAAAATGCACTCATTTTTCGTGAATATTGAGGTTAATATATTTATAATACCAATAAAAAACAAACAATACATCTTTATGTAAAAGGGTATACTTAATATATTTAATATAATAATAATAATAATAATAATTTATTTTAGCTGGCAGAGTTAAGGCCATAAGGCCTTCTCTTCCACTCAACCAGCGAATAGTAAAATTATACAAAAATTACGTACATATTACAATTTTAAGATATTAAAATACAGACTAAACAAAATACAATGATGATGTGATCTAATACTAACAAAAACATGGAATATAATAAAATTAAAATGATATAAAATTAAGTAAGTAGCTTCCTAGATGATTATTAATGGAATGCTCTGTATAGTTGTCATGCAGTTAATGTTTTCATTGTATCGAACTTAAGATATCAGTTAATTTGTATTTAAATAATGATAGCGATTGACAGTCCCTGACATGACTGGGAAGTGAGGAATGAGATGCAGAAAGAAATTAAATATAGGCTCAATTCTGGAAATGCGTGCTATTATGCATTACAGAGACTCTTGACGTCCCAACTCCTTTCAAAAAACGTTAAACTGAAAATATATAAAACTATTATTCTACCAGTTATATTATATGGATGCGAAACATTGACTCTTACTTTAAGAGAGGAGAGGAGATTACAAGTATTTGAGAATAAAGTACTTAGGAAAATTTCTGGACCAAAGAGAGATGAACAGACAGATGAATGGAGAAGACTAGATAACAATGAACTACATGGTCTTTATGGGAAGCCAGATATAATAAGAACAATTAAGTCTCGTAGACGGCGATGGGCAGGACATGTTGCACGTAAGGGGTATGAAAGACTTGCATGGAAGCGTCTTGTAGGAAAGCCAAAGGGAAAACGCCCAGTTGGTAGACCAAGAATGAGGTGGGAGAATAACATTAACTATGATTTGTGGGAAGTAGATTATACAGGGAATGATTGGAAACCATTGGCTCAGGATAGGGATGCATGGAGAGCTTATGTCCGCGCGGCCATGAACCTAAGGATTCGATAGTGCCAGTGAGTAAGTAAGTATATAAATCCTGAACCTAAATTAAGATGAAATAAAATAAGACTAAATGTTAGCACAGAGTTCAATATATTTAATGCAAGTTTTTTAAAATAAGAATACTTAATTTATATACAACTCTCAAAATACAGTACTTACAGTCTTCTTGCAATTGGACAATTACTTGTTGCACAATGTGACACAAGGCGTATACAAGCACAATACAGTACTTACAGTCTTCTTGCAATTGGACAATTACTTGTTGCACAATGTGACACAAGGCGTATACAAGCACAATACAGTACTTACAGTCTTCTTGCAATTGGACAATTACTTGTTGCACAATGTGACACAAGGCGTATACAAGCACAATACAGTACTTACAGTCTTCTTGCAATTGGACAATTACTTGTTGCACAGTGTGACACAAGGCGTATACAAGCACAATACAGTACTTACAGTCTTCTTGCAATTGGACAATTACTTGTTGCACAATGTGACACAAGGCGTATACAAGCACAATACAGTACTTACAGTCTTCTTGCAATTGGACAATTACTTGTTGCACAATGTGACACAAGGCGTATACAAGCAAAATACAGTACTTACAGTCTTCTTGCAATTGGACAATTACTGTTGCACAATGTGACACAAGGCGTATACAAGCACAATACAGTACTTACAGTCTTCTTGCAATTGGACAATTACTTGTTGCACAATGTGACACAAGGCGTATACAAGCACAATACAGTACTTACAGTCTTCTTGCAATTGGACAATTACTTGTTGCACAATGTGACACAAGGCGTATACAAGCACAATACAGTACTTACAGTCTTCTTGCAATTGGACAATTACTTGTTGCACAATGTGACACAAGGCGTATACAAGCACAATACAGTACTTACAGTCTTCTTGCAATTGGACAATTACTTGTTGCACAATGTGACACAAGGCGTATACAAGCACAATACAGTACTTACAGTCTTCTTGCAATTGGACAATTACTTGTTGCACAATGTGACACAAGGCGTATACAAGCACAATTTTATTGTCTGTGATATAAGTATCTTTGGCATTTAGCGCCTATCCACTACCGAATTTTATAGATTGCAATGAAGCACTAAAAGCAATTTTCATCTGTATTCACTGACTTACCGTAACAATCTCAAGATATTTATGCAGTTCTGGCTTTTTTACCTGCTTTTAAGGGTACAATGGTATTTAGTGCTGCGAGAGGGGAGAGCGAGTTGCAGGTAGTGCCAGCAAATATCCTTTGTTTTCAAAACATAATATATACACGTTGAGTTTTGTTGTTCTGTATTAGTGGATATTTTTGTTGTCTAGTAAGTTTAGAGTGTTCATTATAGGATATCACCGTTTTTATATATTTTTTAAATTTTTATTATCAAACGAATGCCAGAGCAAAGATTGCCAAAAATTGTTATGGAATGGATCCCAATGGAAAGGAGGAAAACCGAAGAAACCAAAACTTGGATAGAAGGGGTACAAGCAGCTATGAATATCAGAGGAATGGAGGAAGATCAATGGATGGATAGAGAGGAATGGCGTTTGGTTTCCGGAAGACGGCGACAGCTGCCATGATACCGGATGATGATTATTAATGAGAAAATATTTTTTGTTTGGCTACTAGTTTCCTTCCAAGCTCGGCAATGCCCCCTACTTCCACCCACTAAGACGGGTACAGTTTTTCAGAATTGGACTGTACAACGTCCAAAGTTAATAAACTGAAAATGATGAGACGAAATTAGAACAGTTGACACATAATTTTGTGAACCTTACATGTGATGTATCCTCACTCCGTCCAGAATATCAGAGCCATGGGAAATATTGTTTTAAACTCTCAAAGTTATTCAATTTTAAGAGAGTTACCTTCAACAACATGATGTAATGGAACATTAAGGGAAGAAGAGAGAGAGATAGAGAGAGAAAGATAGATTGCCCGGTTACATCCTTTTTAATAATAAGAATAGTACAAATTATTCACGCTCTTACTCACTCACAATACAGCACTACCAAATCATCATGAACATGGGGAGGAAAACCAGGAGGCAAACTCCTGGATACTACTGCCAGCAACGGAGCCATATAAGAAAGTCATCGAAAAAAAGAAACAGAGAGAAAAAGAGATCGACGAAGATTTCTACGCCTCAGATGCCATGGTAAACAGAGAGTGGACCGGAAGTAACCAACCACAAAGGCACAGAATCATAGGTTTAGCAACACACGGATATCATCACAAAATGTGCAAAAATGCAAAATTCCACCAACCGAGTGATTCGTGTGAATGCAAGATATGCGACCAAAAGTGTGAGCGATACCATTACAAACAATGCAGAATATGGACAGGATCACTGAACGAACTCATAAAAGACAAATCATAAACTTATAACTTAATGCTCTTTCGAGTGCCTCTTACCAATTTATTATTAAACTCCTTTAAACATTTGACAGGGATTAGATGCATTTGATTGGATTTTAACAAAGTGAGGGTAAAGTTTTCTTATAAATTCATAAACCATAATGAAGTTTTGGAATTTGAGTTCTTCCATATAATTTATAGGAACATCGATAACAGACTTTTGTAAGACATGAATACAGTTCTTTCTACATGGCCATTGGCTGCAATGATACCTATTATTATTATTATTATTATTATTATATAATTTTATCCTAGAAGACCATAAACCATTTGAGAGCTTGTATTGTGCTTGAATGTGAGGTGGTGTCTGTCAGCAGGATAGACTACAGTGGTATGACTAAGACCTGTCAATCACCTGAGTCTACAAAAATAGTTGAGATCAAATCATTCTGAAATTGTACACTGTACATAAAATTTTATATGCTTACATTTTAAGAACATTTTATATAAAATAGCTTAAGACAGATTTTAGAAAAGAAATGGGAATATAATGGTACTGTACACCAACTATACGTAGACTTCCAAAAGGCATACGATTCAATTAAGAGGGAGAAGTTATATAGTATCCTGTTGGAGTTCGGTATTCCTAAAAAGTTAGACTTATACGAATGTGTCTAAATGAGACAAAGAGTAGGGTGCGAGTAGGCAAACAGTTTTCGGATACTTTTGAAATCCACAATGGTTTGTAGCAAGGAGATGCACTATCTCCTCTACTATTTAATTTTGTACTAGAGCATTCCATTAAATCTTTAGAGGATGAAGAAGGCCTAAAACTCAATGGTATTAATAAGCTGTTAGTTTACTACTGAGTAACACTAAGAAATTGGGACTGGAAGTAAATATCAATAAATCTAAATATATGGTCACACGTAGAAATGCATTATATAATGGAAATGGACAGCTAATGACAAATGAAGGAAATTTTGAGGAAGTGGCTGAATTCAAATACCTAGGAACAATAATCACAAACAGGAATGATATGCACAAGGAAATTAAACATAGGCTCAATTATTATGCATTGAAGAGACTCTTGACCTCCCAACTCCTTTAAAAAAACGTTAAACTGAAAATATATGAAACTATTATTCTACCAGTTATATTATATGGGTGCGAAACATGGACTCTTACTTTAAGGGAAGAAAGGAGATTACGAGTATTTTGAGAATAAAGTTCTTATGAAAAATTTTGGACCAAAGAGAGATGAACAGCAGGTGAATGGAGAAGACTGCATAACAGTAAATTACATGGTCTTTATAGGAAGCCAGATATGAGAACAGTTAAGTCTCGTAGACTGCGATGGGCAGGATATGTGGCACGAATGAGGAATGAAAGACTTGCATGGAAGATTCTTGTAGGAAAACCAGAGGGAAAACGCCCAGTTGGTAGACAAAGAATGAGGTGGGAGAATAATATTAACTATGATTTGAGGGAAGTAGATTATACAGGGGATGATTGGAAAACATTGGCTCAGGATAGAGATATATGGAGAGCTTATATCCGCGCGACCATGAACGTACGGGTTCGATAGTGCCAGTGAGTTAGTTAGTTAAGTAATATTCTAACAAATATGTAGTATTGGGTAAAATATATAAAACTACGTAATATGAAACTTGTATGTAAAGTTTGGATTTGTGTGGATCGTCAACATGTGAACTAAAAAATATTGTTGCGACAAGAGTCGCTCTCTCTGTCGGTAATAACAGACACCTGCCGTCGGTTATTACGCTAATGATGTAGTTCATCTGACTTCCGCTAGTAGGCACCTGAATACAGTAACGCTGAATTGTATTGGTAGCATTTTGTTGTATACTGTTGCCAACGTCTGCGTATTTTACTCAGGTCTGTAGATGACTACAACACTCTCTCTGAGTGTGTGTTAGGCTATCGCCGTGTGCGTTGGGCGCTCTCATCAGGGACGATAGTCCTTACGAAGTAATTGTATATAGAGATTCGTGGGAGATGGATCTTCCCCAGCTTACAACTGGCTGTTGACGAATCCTCCATCCTCACCTTTGGTTTATCGCCATCGAAGGTGATAATTGAACGTTGTGAGTTTTGGAATTCTTCAAACTTATGTGGTTATTGAGGACCACGTGCTACCTGTTCCGAAGTTAATACACTTCGAGACCCCTCTAGTCCTGGGAACGAACTTCGATTCAAACATTTGATCCTGTTTTAATTGTATCTACGTAGTAAGTTAGCGCAAAAATAAACTTGACTTTTCACCGATTACATGTGCTGTAATAACTAAATTTACGTTTATAAAATCCAGCGCCCCAGAGGAATATTAGGAATAGGATTCAAAATTGGACCGTGTTGGCATGCAACAAGAATCCAGTCTCGAGTAAAGAGTTAGCACTGCTGAAAGCAGTTTAGAAATCTGTTCCATTAGGAACGTAATATTTATGGGCATATTTTCAGATCACTCTTTTCGTTTTGCTATTAAATCAGGCAATCTGGAGTGGGCCATATTTCTCAAAATTCGCCACTGGAAAATTACGTGAAAATTTACTACTCATATTTGAAAGAAAGATTCTTAGACAAACAATTATCTCTGTTAATGGGAATCAAATATGGAGAAAGCGGTAGGCCTTAAAATATGCAGTTTATACATTTTACAGCGAACCGAATACTGTTAAATTAAGATAAAGTAAAATGTGGAATGGAAGGAGAATTGAGAGAGAATGAGCGATTTTGATAGCCGTTAAGAAAGTTGTAAATCAACGCGAGGAAGAAACAGAAGAATTGCTACATCAAAATGAAGATGGGGCATCAGGATGTTGGGAGCCAAAATGTGCAAATTCCTCCTGTGAATAGAAAAGACGGGCGCAGATTTATCAAGAATTCCAATACCAAAATAGGAGAGTTGTTCCAATGATTATGACGAGTATGGCTAAATGCGAATCTGGATCTTTTAAGTAGAGCGGGGAATTATGTGAAGAAAATTATATCAAGATATGAAATCAATGACGAAATGAAAAATTAAAATTATGGCACACAAATATTATGAAGCAACTAATTTTATTTCAACTTTTTACATGTACTCGTGGTCGCCCAGCGGTCGAAATTCGACCAAAATGTATCAAATTTTAGTTGAGAGTCATTATGCATTAATTTTCGATTTATTTTAAAAATACAAACGATAGCAAGTGTCTCTCAAAAAGGTACCTTAACAGTTCAAATAATTTCTTTGTACCATATTTAATTTTGTACTAGAGCATGCCATTAAATGTTTAGAGAATGAGGAAGGCTTACAACTGAACGGTATTAATAAGCTGTTAGTTTATGCTGATGATGTAGTATTGTTGGCTGATAGCGAGGAGATACTAAAGGCCAACACGCACACACTATTGAATAACACTAAGAAATTGGGACTGGAAGTAAATATCAGTAAAACTAAATATATGGTCACACGTAGAAATTCAGTATATAATGGAAATGGACAGCTAATGACAAATGAGGGAAATTTTGAGGAAGTGGCTGAATTCAAATACCTAGGAACAATAATCACAAATAGGAATGAGATGCACAAAGAAATTAAACATAGGCTCAATTCTGGAAATGCGTGCTATTATGCATTGCAGAGACTTTTGATGTCCCAACTCCTTTCAAAAAAACGTTAAGCTGAAAATATATATAAAACTATTATTCTACCAGTTATATTATATGGGTGCGAAACATGGACTCTTACTTTAAGGGAGGAAAGGAGATTACGAGTATTTGAGAATAAAGTTGTTAGGAAAATTTTTGGACCAAAGAGAGATGAACAGACAGCTGAATGGAGAAGACTACATAACAATGAACTACATGGTCTTTATAGGAAGCCAGATATAATAAGAACAGTTAAGTCTCGTAGACTGCGATGGGCAGGACATGTTGCGCGTATGGGGAATGAAAGATGTGCATGGAAGCTTCTTGTAGGAAAGCCAGATGGAAAACGCCCAGTTGGTAGACCAAGAATGAGGTGGGAGAACAACATTAACTATGATTTGAGGGAAGTAGATTATACAGGGAATGATTGGAAAGGATTAGCTCAGGATAGGGATGTATGGAGAGCTTATGTCCGCGCGGCCATGAACCTACGGGTTCGATAGTGCCAGTGAGTAAGTAAGTACCATATTTAATTAATTCTGGCTGCACTCCTTCCCCACAAGCTGTTCCATTTTTAAACTTCCTGTTGTTACCTCTGTTGTCTCAATATCTAAATGTATACTCGTTCTGTTTTGATCATCCGTTTTCTCTGTAATTCCACTTAAAAATTCCAAACGATCTTCAGTCAACAGCTTGCTAAAATATAATTTCAATTCATTTAAAGACATCCCCTGAATATTGATTTTATTGTGTCCTGGCTTTCTTAAATTTTTCAAAGTTCTCCATGCATCTGAACACCTTTTTCCTCCAATATAAGTCTGAATTCGTTGACAGGTTATTTCCCAATATTTATTCTTTTCTCCTGTCACCTTCTTCCTTACCTTTGCTTGTGCTTTTTTATACTCCATTTTCTCCGTCAAATTTTTTGTACTTAACCATTTAAGATATTTACTTTTTTATCATCTACATCATTATTAATGTCCTTGTTCCAAAAATAAGCTTTCTTATTCTCCATTTCCTTTCCTCCCAAAGCTTCCCTAGCAGCCATATGTATATTTTCGACAATATACTGATATTGTTTTTCAGGAGTATCATATGTATTTTCAATTAACTTTTCGCCCAGCCTCTTGCGGTAAAGGTATAAAATACTATCGTCCTGTAACAACTGAGTATTATATAGAGGTGTGTGTCTCCAATTTCTCTTCTTTATCTCCACTTTTATTAAAATATGGAAAAAATATTTTTGCATTTACTAAATAATGATCAGTGCCACAGGTTGGGCCTCCATACACTCTAACATTTTGTATTTTCAAATCTGTATTTTGTCCAACAATTATATAATCTATTATTGATCTCTGCTGTGAAGTATTTTGATATCTTGTGCATTTTTGAATGTCTTTGTGTTGATAAAATCCGTTTGTAATTTTTAACGAGTACTGCTCACATATTTCTATACGTCTTTCGCCGTTATCATTAATTTTCTCCTCTCCAAAAGGACCGACCACTTCACTTCCAATCCTGGTGCCAGTTCTACCATTAAAATCTGCCATCATAATAATTTCTCTTGAGTAGTGATGGGTAATTCGAGAGTGAGTCGTTTAAAAAGAACGCTTCACTACAGTGAAGTGTAAAAAAGTTACTCACTTTTAGTGAACTGCCAGTTCAGAGTCCACTACTGCTACTTAAAATTAAAATTTAACTTTTTATTTCAAGCTCTAGATGTCTCACTCCAAATCAACTTTCGCTCATTCGTTGATTACTCTACATTTCTCCGCCCATCGACCTTGCATGTTCCCGCCTCTTTCCTACGTCATCCATATCGCTCGTACCGCAGTGAGTGTCTGAGAAGAACGAACTATCTTGCCAGAGTGAACTGCCATAGAGGAACGAACTATCTTGCCAAAGTGAACTGCCATAGAGGAACGAACTATCTCGCCTGAGTGAAGTTACATAGAAGAACGAACTACCTTGGAAGAACGAAGTGGTATAAAAGAACGAACTATCTTAGAAGAGTAAAGTGTTTTAGATGAACGAAGTGGTATCAAAGAACGAACTACCTTGGAAGAGTGAAGTGTCTTAGAGGAACGAACTACCTTGACAGAGTGAACTGGCTTTAAACACTTCTGTACTTCAAACTCTCAACATTCGACACGCTCCTTCATTCAGTACATGTACATTACGGCAACTTCCCGCTCTTGCTTACGTCATCACTCATACGCAGCATTACTCAGGGATTACTCCTTTTGATCTACGGCATTACTAACGCTACAAATCTAATGTAGTCTAATATTACAATCACTTTACATTTTAATAAAAATCCATTTTATCCAAGTTTTAAAACAACATATTTTACTAGGTTTACAAAAAGCTGTTGCAAAATTTAGTAAAAATCTTACCTTGCTAAACATTTAGGGCGAATATGCCGTGCAAGTTTAAAAGCATCTCGCCCCCTGAATGAAACTGTGTTTAGAACAAAAGTTACATTTTGCTTTACCATCGCCTAAATCGGCGAAGAAACCCCAAATTTCACTACTTTTTCTTGATCGCGAATTAGAAGCCATTCTGTAAAAGTGCACACACAAGGCTAAATTTTGTTGGCCTACCCAGTATTCACCCTCTTTATATTTTTAGTTTAGGGGTTGTAAAGATTAAGATCAAGTAATTGCCAATAGTACGATTTTGCATACTTCTTTCTTTTTAAAGAACTATTATGCAAATAATACATATATAAATTAAATAAAATATATCTTCCTTAAAAGTTTTAAAATACTCCACATGTTTTTTTTTTCTTCAAATTATAGAGTTATGATTTTTTTTAACATTTACAACTTGAAATAAAATATGTAAACATTGAAAATCTGTATATAAATACAATTATGCAAATAATACATTTATAACAGAAATAAAAAGGAGGTATAAATAATTATAAAATAAGCAAAAGTATGGTAGCAGTCATATTAGAATTTTTCTTACTCCAATAAATTAAAATAGAATTTACAGAATTATTTACGTTTATCTTTAAAATCCACAGCTACCACGTGGTTTGTAAATGCTCGTGTCTTCGTGTTTCCCCCTCCACCAGTCCGTTTTTTTTTTTTTTTTTGCTTGGCGAATGAAGGGCTTCGCTAAATTTTGTGAACGAACTAGTTCAATTGAATGGTTCATAAAAGTGAGTGCGAGTGAACGAACTACTTCTCGAAATGAACTGGTTGGGCACAACGCTACTCTTGAGTTCCCAATTTCGTTTATTACGTTATTCAAGTTTCCATAGAATGTAATATATTTTTTATTTATCCACCATTTGGCAGACCACTTTACATAGATGAATTCTTGTCTTGTGTGCGGAGAGGGGTATACGATAAGTGAGCATTTGTATTTACAGTGCAAAATGTGATATGTAGGCGATATTGATGAACGGCAGTAAGAAGGTTAAACCCGGTGCCGGAACAGCCTACTCCTGTCAAGACACGTTAACAGGACCGCCAGGCTTAATATCCCCACGCAACGTACCACATGCCGTCTTAACATAAGCCCCGCTCAGCGATTTACAATCTAATTAAAATTAAGGAATCTGGCGTACATTTCAAAATGTTACAAACCCACCCACCCCTCCTCCTGGCCATGCAAAAATGAAACATTTACATTTAATGCCATTTAGTAATTAGAATGTCGAACCCGCATGTCGTACCGATCTCATCTACTGCTAGTTAGGTGAATTCAGACATGCTACCACATGAGCCAGCATGGCGGATGTGACCTGGACTATTAGCTCACGCTGACCAATCACATGAGCCAGCATGGCGGACGTGACACCTGGGAATTTAGACATGCTACCACATGAGCCAGCATGGCGGATGTGACCTGGGAATTAGACATGCTACCACATGAGCCAGCATGGCGGATGTGACCTGGGAATTAGACATGCTACCACATGAGCCAGCATGGCGGATGTGACCTGGGAATTAGACATGCTTAAACCCAATGAGCCCAGCATGGCGGATTTGCACCTGGGAATTAGACATGCTACCCCAAAACCACCTAGAGCCAGCATGGCGGATGTTACCTGGGCCATTAGATTTACAAGAGTTACTGTCTGCATCAGCACGAAAAGATTAATTTTTTTGCTCACCCCTATAAAATATTTTGTTGAAACCACTAACTATGTAAACAATTAAAAATACACCGGATATATCAAAACGTTATACTTTTAAAATTTACTAACTTCCCATCTATATAGAACGGTGAGACTCAGTCCCATGGCTCTATGCTGGCTCTAACGTTTCTGGCTACAGTTCATTAGGTCCGGGCATTCGATCTCTCCTGGTCCGATAATAGGAATTTTTCCATTCACATGCAATTATTCCTATGGGTTGCTCGTGGTCTGCAATTTAGATAAGAAGACGGTGTGCGAAAGACAGCATCATCCTACATCATATATGACCCATCTTATCATCGGGGTAAACCAACATTCGCCCAGCAGGAATCCCCAACCTAAGAATGATTTACAATTCCGCAAATGCCAGGGGAGAAAGTCATAAAAGGCAAACTTGTGACATGGCAATGTGATATGTATATTGAAGAGTGGAACGTGGCACCACTGAATACACACGAAGGGATTGAATTGTCTAAATCATGCTTTTACTCGGAGGAAGTGACATTGCTTAAACATTAACCCCCATTTGTTGTCGTGATAATGATATGTCACCACTGGATGAACACATGGTGTCGGCAGCCGTTGAATGCGATGATTAAACTTAACAGCATTCTGGTGTACAGGTTATAAACCAACGTTACAGCATTTGCATCAGACTGGGAATCCACGGAACTGAAACTGCTACAACTCGAACCCACAGAATCACACCGAGGGAAGACATCGTTCCACTCAACACTATAGATATCGCTTGTCACATAACTGCTGACAGTTTTAATCCCTTAAGTAATGATGTTTATGTGGTTTGATATGACCGTTCATTGTTGTGTTCAATATTGAGAAAGAATGTCTGTGTTGTACTTGCACAAAACTGTGTCTCCGCAGGTTCAATAGAATATACATTATATTGTTGTTCGTTGTACATTAACAACAGACGGAAGTTCATTACTATCTGGAAGAAGAGATTTCACTGACGTGTTTACAAGTCTGTGATTCAACTCGCCAACAATGTTTTTCCCATAATACGAGATAATGTGACATTATCACATTCTAACTTTCCAACATTATTTCGTAGAGTACCATCCGGGGCATTACTCGGTACATAGAAACTCGTTTGTTGAGGCACTAGAAGTTTACCAGTGAAGGACCAAGTATTTATTACTGTTGCTTGGAAGTTCGCGACTTCAGAGGTTGGCGTACTGTATTGTAATTCTTCTGGATGTGATGCGAGTAGGACACCGTAACAAACTGCCGTAGCACAAGCTTGCCCACAGAGATGATAATATGCAATACAAATTGGAAGTTTCTGTACATTATGTTTCTGCTATGATTAGTGGTGCTGAACGTGATTTTGATAGAGTTCAGGCTTGTTAGCCATCGTCGAAGCATTGTTGCCAACACAACCAGCAATATTACTGAGACACGACATGTACGCATTGGACCACTACTCTGATATGTCTGGATATCGTAAATGACGTAAATCCGAGTACATTCAATTATTGGAATCAGAAACATAATAAAATAATTATTTTAATATATGTTTTTAATTCGTATAAAACGTTGATTTTTGGAGGAAAGTTAAATACAATTTGAGTGCTCCTGAACTAAAAGGATTTGATAAAATGTGAACTTCAGATATATTAAAAAAAGAACTAGAAAACTGGAAACAAGATACAACTGCATGGATAATACAGGTACCAGTTGTCAAGAAAACAATCATTGAAACTAAACACAAGTACAAATGTAAATAAATAATATTAAAGTGAAACGTATTGTACAATAAAAATATTTTGCTGGATAAAAATTCAATTTATTCGGAAAATTGTTATAATATTACATGCAAGAAAAATGTATAACTTATGATTGATACTTAATTATAAACATACCTCAATTAGGAATGTAAAATGCATCTTCCAATATAAAAATGAAAAACTACTATTACGATGTGTGCATTTCTTTAGTAAAAATAATTATAAAAGTAATATATAGTTTTGAAAATTACTTAATTTAATTACAGATATACTCTTCAAATAATTTCCCAGATACATACATGAATGTGATATTAATCTATGATAGCAGGCCATATAATTGATTTATTTATTCAAGCAGGCCATATAATTGATTTATTTATTCTTCCCAAATTTATTATTAAGTTGAGAAAATTCTCATACAGACATTTTAATGCTTAAGACAAGAAATTTTCACGTAGCTTAGATATTATAGGCCTATTTATCTTTGGCTAAAATAAAGTAAACTAACTGGCGTTATGAGCTTTGGGAAAGCTTAGCAGCTAGACTTTGCCATATGCAATTTTAATGTAAAAAGAAAAACAGTTATATTCGAAATCATGTTTTCTATCCTACTTAGACAAAATTGGGTACATCTTATGTTTAAACTATAATGTATATATTTATAATTGCAGACATTTCTTTAAATACAAAACAAAGATATACTTTAAACTAAGATAACATATGTGGTGGTAACATATGTGGTGGTAACATATGTGGTGGTAACATATGTGGTGGTAACATATGTGGTGGTAACATATGTGGTGGTAACATATGTGGTGGTAACATATGTGGTGGTATCACTTCATAGTCAATTTGATCAGAATGTGGCAACAACCTTTCGATTGGATGCATTTTAGATAAATGCGGTTATCTTTATGAAGTGAAATGTACTGTTCCTTTCGGATGTATTGTAGGACCTTTCATCTTATCAATAAATAGTACAGACTGATACTTTAGATTAGTTGGAGACAAACCAACAACTGCTCTTAATTTTGGACAAACACTTATCATTTTTTTTGCCAAGAAATCGTGGTCTCCTATGGGAGGTGGAAAAATTCTAATGATTTCTAAATTTTGTAATCTTTTTGTCTTCATATGATCCAGTAATTTTACAAGTAAAGTGTACGTATTATCTCCATAACATGTAGAAAATTTAAAGAAGGCAGTTTTCAGGTTTATGCATTTTGAAATTAGACAGTGAAATATTTGCTCTACATTGTAGCCAGAGATAATTGTAATTTCAAGGTTCTCAATTGCAGGAAATGATGATGAATCATATTTTAAATAATTATGTGGATGTAAGAATTTCGAATGAAAAAAATTCAATGATAACTTTTTCAACATTGGCCAGGAACGGTTTTCGATGCCTGTGAACATTATTGTATAACATGATATGTGAAGGTCTACCAGTTTGCTATCCAAGACTTGGGGTAAATTTTGAAATGCAAAATTTTGACCTAGAGAATATATGGAGATCCCAATTTCTTTAATTTGACTTATTGTGGAAATTAATTTTTCATCACTGTTTTTAGAATAGATCATGTTCAATCTTTCAAGACGAGGAAAATTCTCAAAAAGATAATGTAAATGGTCGGAATTAACATAACCATTTTCAAGTCGTTTTAACGAAGGTACTTTACTTTCTGTGCTACCGTGAATATTTTCCTTGAGACGTTTGAGCAGCTCCATAAATTCAGCATCTGACAATCCAAATGCCACATAAAGTGTTTCTAAATGAATAAATTTTGAAATGGTTCTGATACAATTACGTGTTAAGCCTATACAGGTATTGACATTTAAGTGCTTGAGTTTAGGACAAGATATGGCTAAGTTTTCTAATGCTTTGTCCCAGATAACGCAACCTGGGATTGACAATTCTTCTAAATTTACAGGAAACATTAAATTATTATCGAATTGTGCTAAAAGTGCAATTCTGATTATTTTTAAATTATTTAAAGTGTGAAGTTCATTATAAAGCAAATGGTGACGATCATTAAAATAAAGGATATTGAGATCTTTGTTTACGTTAATATGCAAGGTCTGAATATTTGGTCGTATTATGACATTCAACGCCATAGTGTAGGCTTCCGGAGATAATTGTTTTCTTCTTGGAATTGTATATCCTGGAATATCGTTAATGATTTTGTTCGTCACTTTATCACCTACTAAAACAGGAAGAGAACAAATTTCATTTTGGAGATTCAAGCAACATTCTTTAACATAATACGGTTCATTTTTACGTTCACTGGAAGCTAAGTCATTGCAAAAGGAGATGATTCTCTCCTCGTAACTCTCCAACGCAAGATCGAACAGTGTTCTTGGCTGAAGGCAAACCTCCATTCTGAAAAATGAAACAGAGTTTACAGGTTAATAAGGAAAATAGTGCATCAGCTTCCTACAATTCGCTATGAATTTTAAATAGCCTATATATGAAAACAGTGTACCTATCTGCACCCTACTAAATAAAATACTGCATCATCTTACTACAACTTGCTGTGAATTGATTGATATATAAAAACTGTTTGCCTGCCCTCATACTACTAAAGAAAACTTACTGTGAATTTATTGATATATAAAACTGTTTGACTACCCTCATACCACTAAAGGAAATTTTGCATCATCTTACTAAAACTTACTGTGAATTTATTGATATATAAAACTGTTTGACTGCCCTCATACTACTAAAGGAAATACTGCATCATCTTGTTACAACTTTCTGTGAATGTATTGATATATGAAAACTTTTTGCCTACCCGCACCATACGAAAGGAAATTCAGCATCATCTTACTAAAACTTACTGTTAATTTATTGATATATAAAACTGTTTGACTGCCCTCATACTACTAAAGGAAATTTTGCATCATCTTACTAAAACTTACTGTGAATTTATTGATATATAAAACTGTTTGACTGCCCTCATACTACCAAAGGAAATTTTGCATCATCTTACTAAAACTTACTGTGAATTTATTGATATATAAAACTGTTTGACTGCCCTCATACTACTAAAGGAAATTTTGCATCATCTTACTAAAACTTACTGTGAATTTATTGATATATAAAACTGTTTGACTGCCCTCATACTACTAAAGGAAATTTTGCATCATCTTACTAAAAGTTACTGTGAATTTATTGATATATAAAACTGTTTGACTGCCCTCATACTACTAAAGGAAATACTGCATCATCTTACTACAACTTTCTGTGAATGTACTGATAACTGTTTGGCTACCCGCACTCTACTAAAGGGAATTCTGCATCATCTTACTCCTAGACCGATAAACGTCCTCTTCTTTTCGCAATGAGAGATATCTCCGGAAATTAACATCTTTGACATGGATATCGTTTCAACAATGTACAATCCATTCGGTACAGCAAGATATGCGAAAGGAAAACAACTTAAAATCTTTATCAGAAAAAAGAAAGGTTAATTCTGTTGCTCTAAACAAATTAAATGTATAATAAATCTGCATTATTGTTAATAGTAATTTCTCATGCAATCACGTCTTGCTGATTTTTACCAACCCATAGAGATTTAACAGTAAAGATATGCAATTTATAACTACACAGTCAGATTAGAAACCGCGCGGAAGTAAGATCGGAATACATAACCTCATATTTAAAATATGTAATGAGAGAAATCTCCGCAAATTAACTCCTCTGACAGGGGTATCAATTCCCTCTGACAGGGGTATCAATTCGACAATGTACGTTCAATATGGTACAGCAAGTAATACTAAAACAAAACTTTAAAAATTACCAAAGTAAGGTTAATTCTGTTGCTTTAAAAATTATTGAATATTATATAATTAATATGAATCATTGTTAATAGTTATTTCTCATACAATGATCTGTTATTGATTTTTCCTAAGCCCAAAGAGATTTAAGAGTAAACATGTGCTATTTATAAATGTAAGTATATAGCCGGGGCACGCCGTAGCATAGTGGTTAAGGCACTGAGCTACAAGCCGGAGGGTCGAGGGTTCAAGTCCCGTTGGGGTCATGATTTTTAAACTGACCCAAACCCTCTGGCGGCACTATGGCTCTGGGGTCGACTCAGCCTCTAATTGAAATGAGTACCAGACGCTTGTTCTGGGGTAAAGATGGCCGTCACGCAGGGCTGACAACCCGGCTGACATAAAGTGCCGATTGTCTAGAAAAAGTGGGAGCCTTAACCCCCTACTACCCCAAGGGCCTCCTGAGGCCTGTTGTGGGATTGGGATGGGAAGTATGCCGGCATACAAATCGTCAATACATAAGATCGGAATACATAATCTCACATTTGGTAAATATTAATCATTATTATTATTATTATTATTATTATTTTTAGCTTCTGAAGTTGTATTATTCGCCAAATGGCCACTACAAATACAACGCGGATTTGCGTTTTTCATTTGCCAAAATCTGAACACATCTTGTTAGATAGATTACTGTAGATAATTTGATACCTTTTCATGGTCGAATCACCTGATAACTGATACTGAAGATGTACATTCCATTCACTGTAGTTCTATTGTCTCGTCTGTTGTGGAACTGTAATAGACAATAGATTTGTTTTTGCTGTTCTTAAACACATACGGTATTGTGTTGAACTTAAGAGTCCAAAGTTCATATTTAGGTAACGGTAACGTTAATTGGACATTAATTCCAAAGTTCAAACTTGTTTCAGTATTTTGAATGGAGACGAATTGTATTCTACTTTACATTTGTCGACCTATTTTTTATTCTTGAAACTTGCTTCAGTGCGATGGTTAACCTTTTGAACGCCATGCCCGGCGTGCGCCGGTGAAAGTGTGTGTACAGCTGTACGCCACGCCCGGCAGGCTCCGGTTTTCAATCTTATTATTTTAAATATTTTTTTCCTGAAGTTTTTACTTTAATAAACTAAAATTATTTTCGTTCTGTGTTTGTACATCCTTTCTTAGCCATAGTTTGCACATCCCTTACAGAATAACGGTACAGACTAGTTGTAAATGGATTTTATAAAGGAGGGTGTATATTCATGTTACAAGGCCTTTTTTTTTTTGCTATGAAATGTTGCAATTTCAGGATTTTCTCTTTATTTATTTTATTTTTAGTTGAAAAGATACCTGGCCAAGGGGTAGGTGGTGCTGTGAAACACAGTGATTCATATCTCAAAGTTGACGAAAATACAATACGCGAGTTTATTGTGTCAGTTTTTCAGAAGACGAGAGTGACAGTAACAGTTCATCAAATGGTTACTCGTTTGACGAATGTGATACTAGTCCTGTTTCTAAGAGAATATTATTACAATCTAAGCCAATAAATAGTAAAGCATGTAATGTAGACCTAAATGAACTGGGTGTGAGTGACAGTGGTGGGCGTGTCGCGCCAGACGAAACACGTGGCATAAAACAGCTGTTTGACAGGAATTGATTCGAACCCAGGACCATAAAAAATGTTCAACAATTTTAATATTATAAGTGTTTAGTGATAATGCCATCAAAAGTATTCAATAGGATAAATGTTTTAGTGATAGTGATAACAAATTCCAATAAAGACGCCGTGCTGAATTCGAACCTGGGATCTTTACGAGTGGAAGCAACACCGTCTAACCATCAAATAAATGTATAATAGTGAGTTTAAATTCAATTTAGCATGGCATGTAGATAGTTAATTTTACTTTATATACGTTAATATTATATAGTATGGCGTAGTACTTTAAATTTAAAAAACCTGGCACCCACAGTCCAGCTGGCAAAAGGGAAACTCGGCGGTCAGAAGGTTAAACGGGCAATGACGTCACACAAGAGACACGTGAAAACGTTTCATTTTGTTTCATATTTATTTTATTATCGACGAATTTTTAATAATGTAATTACCCAGGAAAAAAAAGCTAACTCTTTGGCACGGTAGAAACCGTGGATTCATGGCCACGCCGACATAAGCTATCCATACACCCCTATCCTGAAGTAATGTTTTCCATTCATCCTGTATAAACTAGTTCCCTCAAATCATGGTTAATATAATTCTCCCATCGTGTTCTTTGTCTACCAACTGGATGTTTTACCTCTAGTTTTCTTAAACGCTCTTCTTTCATATTTATTTGTGCCACGTATTCTGCCCATCGCAATGAACGATAGTTAACTGTTTGTATTAAATCTGGTTTCCTATAAATATTGTGTAGCGTACTGTTTTGTAATCTTTCCAATATGCCTACCCCTGTATGGTAATTTCTCTCAGATCCAAAAATTTAGTAAAAACTGTATTCTCAAATATATGTAATCTCATTTCCTCTTGCAGTGAGACTCCGAATTTCGCGTCCATATATTATAAAAAGAGAAGGAATTATATGAAGAAATTTTTATAGAAATATGAAATAATAAAATGTGAAAATTACGACAAAAAAATATTATGAAGTTACAATTTTTTTTTTACTTCTTACATATATTTGTATTCACAAGCCCCGTATAATTTATGGGTATACATACCACCACACAAATGAGACAAGATACTTTGTAGCTCATGAAATCAAGAGTTTCACTGTATTTTAATTTATTTTTTATAAATTCTGACCCAATATATAACATTATGTTCGTGATTTGAAGCAATTTTAATGACTCACGTTTTAGTGTAGTTGTTTGAGGAATCACGCTAATAAGCCGGAAGATCGTGGGTTTGAGACTCAGTGGGGTCAGGGTTTTTAGCTGGCATCGTAGTCATATGATTTACTCAGCTTTTAATGTAATTGAGTACCAGACTCATGTTCTGGGGCAAAGGCGGCCGTCACGCAGGTCTGAAAACCAAGTGAGCATCCCTTGGCGATTGTCTGGAAATGTGGAAGTCTTAACATCCATCTACCCCAAGCGCCTTGAAGCCCGTAGTTTGACACTTTACTTTAATAAATTAATACTGGGACATTATATGTTCAGGCATTTATTTTTCTTATCATACCATATTAAGCTTGCATTGCTCAATGTTAAACATTTAATTATAACATCGGTAAAGCGTCACTGCTATAAAGTAAAATAAATATTCTCTTTAATTTGCTTACTTGTTATAGTCAGCTACTAGATGGCAGTGAAGACAGTGTTCTCGCGACATCTAGTAATAACGGAGAGTATAATACATATATAAGAAAAATAAGTGTTTGAATTGGATTCGCCTGGTAGTGTAATGGATATCACGCTGAGGTACAGACTCAGAGATCCGGGTTCGAATCCCGTCCAGGCATTTATTTTTCTTATCATACCATATTAATCTTGCATTGCTCAATGTTAAACATTTAATTATTACATCGATAAAGCGTCACTGCTATAAAGTAAAATAAATATTCTCTTTAATTTGCTTACTTGTTATAGTCAGCTACTAGATGGCAGTGAAGACAGTGTTCTCGCGACATCTAGTAATAACGGAGAGTATAATACATATATAAGAAAAATAAGTGTTTGAATTGGATTCGCCTGGTAGTGTAATGGATATCACGCTGAGGTACAGACTCAGAGATCCGGGTTCGAATCTCGTCCAGGCATTTATTTTTCTTATCATACCATATATATATATATATATATATATATATATATATATACACACAAAAAACGCGATAAATTAATTTATCCAATTATATTCAATTATGAAATTCAACATGAACAAAAAACAAAACCTAGCAACCGAAACAAACATGCTTCCATCGAATATACCACTGACAAAATTTAGAGTGGGTACAGTTTGGATGACTGCTATTTACCTTGCGTAAGTTTATTGAACTCCAATATATGTAAATGTCACAATAACATTAAATTAGATGAATCAGAGCACAAGTGGACCAAGTCCAGTTGTCATGTTTGGAGAAACAGGATGTTAAAATTAATTAATCTTGACGGTGAAAAACCTTAAGAATCTTGAAAACCTTAAATCAAAGTTTCTCAAAAGAGCACTGTCAATTTAAAAATATACAAGATTTTGTTACGCCTATACAATATTAATATGAAATTATAGAATATTCACCTGAAAGGTCCGTCTCCTCAACTTAATTATCATTTAACTGTAGCGCTTTCGGGACTTGTCCCATCATCGGCAGGATTCAAAACTGGTGTTTCACTGAAGATCTGGTAGAGGGGGTTGCATGTATTGGGTTCGTTTTCGTTTATCAGGCTGTCGTTGTGAGCTGCTTTCATGATTTCCATCTCTTCGAGTACGTTTATCTTCGCTGGATTATTTTCTCTGTGCATTACTGTTAGGGTGTTTTCAATTTTTAACATGCGATGTCCTTCATGGATAACGTGTTTTGCATAGCTTGATTTTTCTTCTGTCTGAATGAAGTCTCGAAAATATTTTTTGAATCTGATGTTAAAACTCCTGTTTGTCCTTCCTATATAAAATTTGTTGCATTCCTTACATGTTAGTTTATAAACTTCCTTGCTGTTGAAAATGTTATTTTCTTCAATGTTATTGTTTATTATGTTGTTTAATTTGTTATTGGTTCTGTATGCTATTTTTACGTTTTTATCGGCTTTCTTTAGTGTATTGGCTAATTTTGTCGTTTCTTTTCCTGTGTATGTAAGTGTTATCCATGTTTTCTTGTTGTTGTCAGATTCTTTTTCTAGTTTAGTTATGTTTGGTTATATTGTTCTTCCTTTTTTGTTTATTTACGAGCTTATCTATGAATTCTTCATTATAGCCATTGGTTTTTGCCATATATTTAATGTGGTTGAGTTTTTGGATATAATTGTCTTTGCTTAATGGGAGTTTCAACATTCTACTGACTAAGCTATTAAATGTACTAATTTTCTGTTGAAATGGGTGTGTAGATTTTTTGTTTATGGCAAGAGCATTGTTTGTAGGTTTCCGGTAGATACGGATTTCTAGTTTCTTGTTGTGTAGATTTTTGGTTATAGACAAATCTAAGTAGTTTATGCTATTATTAACTTCTATTTCTTCGGTGAAAGTGATTTTTTCATGCATGTTATTTAAGTCTTGTAGTATTTCTTTTTCTTTTCTATTTTCATTGCCGTATATTACTAGTACGTCATCGACATATCGTATTATTAGTTTTATGTTGAATTTGTGTATTAGTTCCTCAAAATGTTTATTTTCCAGTTCTTGTAGGAAGATTTCTGCCATTATTCCAGATGTAGTACTCCCCATCGGGATCCCGTCTTCTTGAATAAATAGTTCATTGTTAAATTGGAAGTAATTTTGCTTTATTGTTGTTGTTATTAGTTTGTTTAACTTATTGATATAGTTTTCTTCAAGTTTACTGTCTGTTAGTTTTGTTTTATTATGTTTGCTGTTTCGTTTATCGGGATATTTGTGTAAAGCTTTTTATGTCGAATGACGTCATTTTAGTGTTCCTATTGATTTCTAAATGATGTAGTTTGTCTGCTAGTTCAAATGAGTTCTTAATTGTATAACGATTTTCAAGTTTGACATCATTTTTCATTTTCTGAGCGACTAATTTGGAAATTTTATAGTTAGGAGCATTCATACAGTTTACAACTGGTCTTATGGGAATGTTGTCTTTATGGATTTTTGGAAGGGCTTTCATTACTGGTGGTGAGGGAGTATTATTTACCCATTTGGTGTTTTTGTATCTATTATGTTCGTTATTAATTGTGTTGGTGATTAGAGGACACGATTTTAGTGCTTCTTTTATTTGTCTGTTATACTTTTCTGTGGGTTCTTTTTCAATTTTTTTAAAATTGGTTTCTTTTATAAATTGTTTGGTTTTATTGATATATTCTTCCTTTTCCATAATAGCTATTGTATTGCCCTTGTCGGCTTTAGTGTGTATTATATTATTACTCCTAAATTTTGTTTTTATTTTAGAGATGTTCTTAAGAGTTTGTTTATCTTTAATTTTTATCGTTGGTGGAGTTTCTTTTATGACTTTAGCTGCTTCATATCTAACATGATTTTTGTTATTAATGTTAAGTTTATTTATTGCAATTTCACTTTCAGTAATTAAATTTTGTTGTGTTTTTATTACGCTGTGTGTAGGGAAATTTAATTTGTATCCCTTTCCTAGTAAGTCTGTTTCCTGTCTGTTGAATTTTATTTTTGTAAGGTTTGTAGTTCTTTTGTCCTCAAAATTGTGTGATTTGTTATGTTTTAGATATGTGTTGTGTTGCATGGCCTTTAATTTAGTTAGCTTCTTGTTCATTGTTTCATATTTATTGTGCATATTATTATTAATGTTTTCGTGAATTTGGTTTTCTATGATTGTCCAACATTTGCCGAATAACAAGGCGGCCTCTTGTGTATAGTAGTATAGCTGGTTGTTAATGTTTTGCTTCTTTATGTATAGGAATCTGGTTTCGTTTTTTATCCAATTAATTTCGGCCTGTTTTTGTACTTTTGTTGCTGTATTATTTCTGTTTTTTATTTTTATTTTAGCGTAGTTAGGTATAATATTGTGTTTAAGCATTCTTTATTGAAGTGTATGTTCGCGATCGTTTTGTGAAGTTGCGTTTTGAGGTTAGAATACTTGTGTTTAATTTAAGCCTGACTGGCTGCATAATCAACTTTTATAAGATTCATGATGTGTTCCGTTGAGGTATTATTCAAAATTAATATAAAATTATGGAATATTCACCTGAAACGTCCGTCACCTCAACTTAATAAATTATTTAACTGTAGCGCTTTCGGGACTTGTCCCATCATCGGCAGGATTAAAAAATCTGGCGTTTCACTGAAGATCTGGTAGAGGGGGTTGCATGTATTGGGTTCGTTTTCGTTTATCAGGCTGTCGTCTTTGTGAGCTGATTTCATGATTTCCATCTCTTCGAGTACGTTTATCTTCGCTGGATTATTTTTCTCTGTGCATTTCTGTTAGCGTGTTTTCAATATTTAACATGCGATGTCCTTCATGGATAACGTGTTTTGCATAGCTTGATTTTCCATCTGCGTGAATGAAGTCTCGAAAATGTTCTTTGAATCTGATGTTAAAACTCCTGTTTGTCCTTCCTATATAAAATTTGTTGCAGTCCTTGCATGTCAGTTTATAAACTCCTTTGCTGTTGAAAATGTTATTTTCTTCAATGTTATTGTTTATTATGTTGTTTAATTTGTTATTGGTTCTGTATGCTATTTTTACGTTTTTATCGGCTTTCTTTAGTGCATTGGCTAATTTTGTTGTTTCTTTTCCTGTGTATGTAAGTGTTATCCATGTACTCGAAGAGATGGAAATCATGAAAGCAGCTCACAACGACAGCCTGATAAACGAAAACGAACCAAATACATGCAACCCCCTCTACCAGATCTTCAGTGAAACACCAGTTTTGAATCCTGCCGAAGATTGGACAAGTCCCGAAAGCGCTACAGTTAAATGATAATTATGTTGAGGAGACGGACCTTTCAGGTGAATATTCTATAATTTTATATTAATTTTGAATAAACCTCAACGGAACACATCATGAATCTTATAAAAGTTGATTATGCAGCCAGTCAGGCTAGAATTAAACACAAGTATTCTAACCTCAAAACGCAACTTCACAAAACGATCGCGAACATACACTTCAATAAAGAATGCTTAAAACACAATATAATACCTAACTACGCTAAAATAAAAATAAAAAACAGAAATTATACAGCAACCAAAGTACAAAAACAGGCCGAAATTAATTGGATAAAAAACGAAATCAGATTCCTATACATAAAGAAGCAAAACATCAACAACCAGCTATACTACTACACACAAGAAGCCGCCTTACTATTTGGCAAATGTTGGACAATCATAGAAAACCAAATTCACGAAAACATTAATAATAACATGTGCAATAAATATGAAACAATGAACAAGAAGCTAACTAAATTAAAGGCCATGCAACACAACACATATCTAAAACATAACAAATCACACAATTTTGAAGACAAAAGAATTACAAACCTTACAAAAATAAAATTCAACAAACAGGAAACCGACTTGCTAGAAAAGGGATACAAATTCAATTTCCCTACACACAACGCAAAAAGAACACAACAAAATTTAATTACTGAAACTGAAATTGCAATAAACAAACTTAACATTAATAACAAAAATCATATTAGATACGAAGCAGCTAAAGTCATAAAAGAAACTCCACCAACAATAAACATCAAAGATAAACAAACTCTCAAGAACATCTCTAAAATAAAAAGAAAATTTAAGAACAATAATATAATACACACAAAAGCCGACAAGGGCAACACAATAGTTATTATGGAAAAGGAAGAATACATCAACAAAACCAAGCAATTTATAAAAGAAAACAATTTCAAAAAAATAGAAAAAGATCCACAGGAAAGTATAGCAGACAAATAAAAGAAGCACTAAAATCGTGCCCTCTAATCACCAACACAACCAATAATGAACATAACAAATACAAAAACGCCAAATGGGTAAATAATACTCCCTCACCACCAGTAATGAAAGCCCTTCCAAAAATCCATAAAAACAACATTCCCATAAGACCAGTTGTTAATTGCATGAATGCTCCTAACTATAAAATTTCCAAATTAGTCGCTCAGAAAATGAAAAATGATGTCAAACTTGAAAATCGTTACACAATTAAGAATCATTTGAACTAGCAGACAAACTACAGCATTTAGAAATCAATAGGAATACTAAAATGACGTCATTCGACATAAAAAACCTGTACACTAATATCCCATAAACGAAACAGCAAACATAATAAAACAAAAACTAACAGACAGTAAACTTGAAGATAACTATATTAATCAGTTTAAACAAAACTAATAACAACAACAATAAAGCAAAATTACTTCCAATTTAACAATGAACTATTTATTCAAGAAGACGGGATCCCGATGGGGAGTCCTACATCTGGAATAATGGCAGAAATCTTCCTACAAGAACTGGAAAATAAACATTTGAGGAACTAATACACAAATTCAACATAAAACTAATAACACGATATGTCGATGATGTACTAGTAATATATGAAAATGAAAACAGAAAGAAAAAGAAATACTACAAGACTTAAACAACATGCATGAAAAAATCACTTTCACCGAAGAAATAGAAGTTAACAACAGCATAAACTACTTAAATTTGTCTATAAACAAAAATCTACACAACAATAAACTAGAAATCGGTATCTACCGGAAACCCACAAACAATGCTCTGGCCATAAACAAAAATTCTACACACCCTTTTCAACAGAAAATTAGTACATTTAATAGCTTAGTCAGTAGAATGTTGAAACTCCCATTAAGCAAAGACAATTATATCCAAGAACTCAACTACATTAAGTATATGGCAAAAACCAATGGCTATAATGAAGAATTCATAGATAAGCTCGTAAAAAAACAAAAAAGGAAGAACAACATAACCAACATAACTAAACTAGAAAAAGAATCTGACAACAACAAGAAAACATGGATAACACTTACATACACAGGAAAAGAAACAACAAAATTAGCCAATGCACTAAAGAAAGCCGATAAAAACGTAAAAATAGCATACAGAACCAATAACAAATTAAACAACATAATAAACAATAACATTGAAGAAAATAACATTTTCAACGAGTTTATAAACTGACATGCAAGGACTGCAACAAATTTTATATAGGAAGGACAAACAGGAGTTTTAACATCAGATTCAAAGAACATTTTCGAGACTTCATTCACGCAGAAGGTAAATCAAGCTATGCAAAACACGTTATCCATGAAGGACATCGCATGTTAAATATTGAAAACACCCTAACAGTAATGCACAGAGAAAATAATCCAGCGAAGATAAACGTACTCGAAGAGATGGAAATCATGAAAGCAGCTCACAACGACAGCCTGATAAACGAAAACGAACCAAATACATGCAACCCCCTCTACCAGATCTTCAGTGAAACACCAGTTTTGAATCCTGCCGATGATGGGACAAGTCCCGAAAGCGCTACAGTTAAATGATAATTAAGTTGAGGAGACGGACCTTTCAGGTGAATATTCTATAATTATATATTGATTTTGAATAAACCTCAACGGAACACATCATGAATCTTATAAAAGTTGCCTATACAATAGCCCAGGAATCCTTGTTAATCGAGGATATGAGACACTGCTTCGGACTACCGGAAACGCAAGCATACAGAATCGTCATCGAGTAGAGACAGAAAAAAGCCGCCGAGATACAGACAGAAATTATGGAAACAGACGCAATGAAAACGGAAACTTGGAAGCAACCGAACTTCGACACCAGTATACACGTTTCGCAGCCCATGGGTTTCATGGTAATACATGTCTCATCAACATGTTCCGTGAACCCAAGGACGATTGCATCTGTAAATTATGCAACAATTCAATTCCCAAATATCATCTAGCGAAGTGTAGAAACAGGACTCTAGCACTAAACACTGTAACTAAAGACTTGTAAAAGCAGAATTTAATTTAATGTACACATTGTGTTTAATAAAGTCGAGAAAAAAATGAATTAATCCAAAAATAATTCTAAGGAATATTTCAATTTCTCTTTGCAAATACAATTATTATTAATCGTATAAACTACACGTATGAACATAACTACACGTATGAACATAACTACACGTATGAACATAACTACACGTATGAACATAACTACACGTATGAACATGGTGAAATGTAGTTAGAATTATTTTAACATTAATTTTTCATGAAATTGGCCGAGCACAGTATCTAGTCTTGTTCTACTTGTGCTTTGAATAATCCAGTTATCAGTTCTGTTCTCAATACACAGTTACGAGCTTTTTCTACATTTTATATATTTCTAACTCCTGTCTGTGAGAATTGTTTTATACAATCAAAAAGTACTCTATATACCATATTATGTTATGGGAGCATACATGTACTGCGCTATATTTGATAGAAATGAGAATCATATTGTACTTACCTACAAGAACTTTATTAATTTTGTAAACTGTGGAGTAAAACTATTTCCCAGCTGAGCTTCAAGTGTAGCAGCAGGCGTGTGTGCGCGTGTGGGAAGTTCACTGTCTTCACTACATTTAAATACCGTAAAACATTCACAAAATAGGGAATGTTCTTAGGTAGAAAAATACTGCTACTTGATAGTTTGGGACAAAAGCAGCCACATGGTAATTCCATGACCCTTTTCAATTGTTTTCCTTATCAATACTTATCTTGTTCAGGAAGGGGTCTCAGGAATTTTCGCCTAGAGGTCGTTTCAGTAAGAAAGAAGCAAGACCTACAAAACTCGCGCAGGTAAACGCAGGGTCTTGGGGAAACAATCCCTATCAGCAGGCTTTGTCCGTATCTGCAAAATCATGGTTACTAGTCGTAATGAAAATATTAACCCTGAGTAGGAAATGATAATAATAACTATGTATCACGTTAACTCCGCCATTGCCGGTCCCAAGCCCGGATGAGAAAGGAGGAGGGGGAGGAGTAACACCTCGTAAAAAAACCTTGGTTCAGCTGGCCCGGCTGATAGTACCATGTGAGGGCCCCTTGCCAGGGAACGGTGAAGACCTCAACGGCAATGAAGGCGGAGAGGGATACCCTTAATACGGCAGATTTGGCGGAAGAGGCACCCTACCCTCACTCAGGGAAAGAGAGAGGAACCGCTGCCTTGCGGAGAAGGAGAAACTTCAAAGGCTAAGGGAGCATCCCCTACAGAAAAGCATGCCTGTCCAAGAGGCATTGAGGTGGCAACCCCACCACTGGACTTACCCAACTATAGGCTGGTAACCTATAATGGGGAAAACTTTGAATACTCGAAAGACTACAAGAAATAAGCAGGCGGATAATAAAACTATGACGACAGGCAAAGAACAAAGGATTTATGATTACTGGAATTTGGCAACCTGGAACGTAAGAGGACTTAATAAAAAAGATGAAGAATTGGTAGAGGAATTGAAGAAAAGACAAATAGACATAGCTGTTATTAGTGAGACAAAAAAGAAAGGAAGAGGATCAACAAAAATGGGAGATTATCATATGATCTATTCAGGAGTAGAAAAGACAGAAAGAGCCAAATCTGGAATTGCTATTTTAATAAAACAAAATTGGAGAAAAAAAATAACTATCAAGAAAATGAAAAATAGAAAAGCTAGTGGAGTAGATGGTATACCAATGGACTTTGGAAATATGGTGGGAAACCACTCTATATTAGATTGGTACAAATTTTTAATGATATATGGGCACATGGAATAATACCTCAGGACTGGAAAACATCATTAGTAATACCCATCCATAAGAAAGGAGAAAAAAGTAACTGTTCAAATTATAGAGGTATATCATTGTTGACAACAGCATCTAAAATATATACATCCATTTTAAAACGAAAACTCCAGAAAATTACAGAAGATAAAATTGGAGAGGAACAATGTGGATTCCGAAAAGGCCGATCGTGTATCGACGCTATATTTGTTATAAAACAACTAATTGAGAAGTGGAAAGAATTTAATATCCCCCTATATATATTATTTTTAGATTTTGAAAAGGCCTATGATAGAGTCAAACGGGACATAATGTGGAAAATATTGGAAAGCTACCAAGTCCCCAATAATCTAATAAATGCTATAAAAAGTTTATATGAAACCACATTTATAAAAGTAAAGTTAGATCATGGGAAAATAACAGATAAATTTGAAATTAACCAAGGTTTAAGACAGGGATGTGGACTATCTCCATTACTGTTTATTCTATATCTAAATAAAATTGTCCAGGAGTGGAAAAAAACTAAACCCCCCAGGAGTAAAAATATGTAGAGGAAATCAAATACAAACAATAATCTTCGCAGATGATCAAGTACTTCTAGCGGAGAATGAAGATGATTTGCAGAGATCAGTGTTTAAATTGCAGAATACCCTAGAAAAATACAACATGAAAATATCTGAAAATAAAACCAAATCCATGGCAATCACTGGAAAGGAACTTTCGAGAGTAAAAATAATAATAAATAATAAACCAATAGAACAAGTAACACACTTTAATTATTTAGGTAATAATATATCACAGTTTCATAATCAAAAAGATGTGGAAACAAATTTAGAAAAATATAACAGATTAAATGGTATAATTAGGAGAAATTTTGGAAAACAATGAGGAAAGAAATCCAATTGAGATTTCATAATGCCATAGCCAAACCTGCTCTACTATACGGAAGTGAATGCTGGACACTTCGAGCAAAAGATAAATCCCGCATTAATAGTTCACAAATGAGATTCCTCCGATCACTAACTGGAGTAACATTAAGGGATAGAATGAAAAGTGATGAGATAAGGATGCAGTGGAATAGTATGGAAATGGTTGAACATATACAAAATTATCAGATTAAATGGTTCCAACACGTCCAGAGAATGTCAAATTCCCGTTTACCAAAGATGATTTACCACCTCAACCCTAATGGCAAAAGAGACCTCGGAAGACCCTTCAACCGATGGAAGGATCAGTTTTTGTAGTCGCAGAACGGGCATCATCACCCAATACTGCATTCGGAAGAAGAAGAAGAAGAAGAAGATGTATCACGTTAAATTCCTTAAGGGCACCCGGTACTAATTTCCTTGCAATTTGGTTTAAAATAGGACATACAAAAATAAAGTTATGTGTATGAAAATTGTGTCACTAATTAAACAAGTCTTGCTGAACATAATGAATCTTTGGTTACCTTTCTAGACATATTTCCTTATTAATAATTTAAATTACAAAAAAAAGTTTATTATGTTAAAAGTCTTGTCTTGGTACAATGTTTCACAAACTACTTTCCAATTATTTCCAAAATTTAGTATATTATTGTCCATGGTTCATTTGAAAATAATAGAGTTTGCTTGTGTTCAGATATGGATTGTAATTTATTTAAAAATCAAACACCATTTTTTTTGTTAAAAATCTTGCATAATTTCTTTTTTACACGCTTTATATTAGCTGTATCTATCTATCTATCTATCTATCTATCTATCTATCTATCTATCTATCTATCTATCTATCTATCTATCTATCTATCTATCTATCTATCTATCTATCTATCTATCTATCTATCTATCTATCTATCTATCTATCTATCTATCTATCTATCTATCTATCTATCTATCTATCTATCTATCTATCTATCTATCTATCTATCTATCTATCTATCTATCTATCTATCTATCTATCTATCTATCTATCTATCTATCTATATATCTATATATCTATATATCTATCTATATATCTATATATCTATATATCTATATATCTATATATCTATCTATCTATCTATCTACCTATCTATCTATGTAACTGAATCTTTCAACGCGTTTTTCACCCACTTAAAATAATCGGATCGACTTGAAATTTTGTATACGTGTAAAGGACCCGCGACAATACAATAATTTCATATTTATTTTCTAAAATCCTGATCAGAATCATCAGAAAATCAAAAAAAGTGTCTTTGTATTTATGTAACGGAATCTTTGAACACGATTTTCACCCACTTAGAAACATAGGATAAACTTGAAACTTTGTATACTTGTAAAGGACCCGTGACAATGCAATAATTTCATATTCATTTTCTAAAATCCTGGCCAGAATCATCAGAAAATAAAAAACGTGTCTTTGTATTTATGTAACGGAATCTTTGAACACGATTTTCACCCACTTAGAAACATTGGATCGACTTGAAACGTTGTATAGTTGTAGAGAACCCATGACAATACAATAATTTCATATTTATTTTCTAAAATCCTGGCCAGAATCATGAGAAAATAAACTAAAGTATCTTTGTATTTATGTAACGGAATCTTTGAACACGATTTTCACACACTTAGAGACATTGGATCGACTTGAAACTTTGTATACTTGTAACGGACCCGTGACACTACAATAATTTCATGTTTTATTTGTAAATACCTGGCCAGAATCATCAGAAAATTGACTTTTTAGTCAATCGTTGTAAGAGCTCAGTTGTTAGAGCGGTGAACTAGTGGTATATAATTTCAGTAATCCATAGGTCGCTGGTTCGAATCCGGCTTGGGAGGATTTGTTTTTAGAAGAGTAATACTTTTAGCTCATACTACAATAGTATGGAATTTAAAGATAATTACATTCTCATCTTATTCTGTAAAATATTAAAACTAAAAAATAAAAAATAAATAATAGTTTTAAAAAACTAAAACAGCACGCTTCATTAGAAAACCGAACTCAAAAATAAAAAATAATTTTAATTTCCAACACTCTTGGGATAAATTTGAAGTAGTCAACAAAAAAATCATCTAAACACATATAGAATAAAACTAGAATTATCAACAAAAAGAAAATAATTTTACTATCAAAAGCATGGGGTGCTTTTTATGATTTTTACATGTTCTTCTTAGAGACTTTACTTTTACCAATATCTGTTTATTATCAAATATATTAATTGATATAGAGCACCGCACGCTTTTGATGGTAAAATTATTTTCTTTTTGTTGATAATTCTAGTTTTATTCTATGTGTGTTGGAGATGATTTTTTTGTTGATCACTTTAAATTTATCCCAAGCGTGTTGGAAATTAAAATTATTTTTTATTTTTGAGTTCGGTTTTCTAATAAAGCGTGCTGTTTTAGTTTTTTAAAACTATTATTTATTTTATTTCAAACACTATCAAGAGCACAAAGATATATTTAACTTATTATGTTGAACATTTTAAACTGCATAATCCATGCAAAAACTAATTCTCCTATCTTTCATAGTTTCAGATAAATGTGTACCAAAATATTAAAAAATACAAGTTACGGGAAAATGCAAAAAAAAAAAAAAAAAAAAGTAACATTAGGAGAACACAGAGACGCCATTTTTATAAATTGATTTTTATGGGTCTAAATGTCCAAAATCGACAAACTCATATTACACATCGATAGAATAGACCTTACTGGATTTTTGTAGCAAAAAGAAAAAAAAAGATGTTTTAACCCAAATAAGTGCTGGGCGTCCTTAAAACTGAAAAAAAATGAGAATAAAATTATTGCAAACTAATAATTTATCAAATATTGTTAATATTAATATTATTATTTTTAATTCAAACTCATCACTTACATTAATTATATTGGATACGAGAACTCCATTAGGCCTATAGTAAATTTACAAACCTAATGTAATAAAAATAAAGAAAAACGAAAATAATTTAAAAGTAGGTAGGACATGTGGCACAGACAGGGAATAAAAGAGGTGTAGGCTATGGAAGCTTCTTGTAGGAAAACCAGAGGGAAAATGGCCAGTTGGTAGATGAAGAATCTTACTAGGTTTTAAAAGTTAGGTGACGAAAACTAATAATTTTTAGACTGACAGTACACTATTTTGGAATTGAATGTGTATGCCAGTACGTTAGACTACCTGCAGTCAAGGGAATAAAACTGGTCTTCTGCGCATCTGTGGACATGCTTCAACCTTGATGAAACAGTCTCTACCTGTTAGTGTATAGGACTTGAAATTCAACCTTGATGAAACAGTCTCTACCTGTTAGTATATAGGACTTGAAAATCGCAACTCTCTTATAGCCTATGTTCATCCCGGGAATCTCCTTAACATTTTGCAAAATACCCTATCACAATCGGCTCAACGTTATGGCTGCGCATAAAGTACAAACAAACAAACAAACATTCAAACGAACGAACAAACAAACATTAATTTTTACATACCGGTATTAGATAAACATTTTCCCAATATATTTTGTAATATGAAAATATATTTTGGTCATATTTGATTCCACAGATAATAAAATGCAAAAATAGTTTGTCTCAGTGCTCCCTGACTTATAGTTTAAAACATGATATTTCACAAAAATCCTAGCTCTTATTACAAGTGAAAGAATAACAGTTTTCAGTGAGATAACAAGAGCCCCTGTAATGTATAGGTCCCTAATAGCTTGCGTTTCCAGAATTGAGCCTATGTTTTATTTCTTCCTGCGTCTCATTACTTTTTTAATTATTGTTGCTTGTTGTTAGAATTCACCCATTTCTTTCTTCCAGTCTCAATTTTAATACTCTTACTAAATAGAGTTTACGTGTTGGCCATAAGTTCTTCTTCTTCTTCCTCAACGCATGAAAGCGGGCAGCTTGTTGCGTGTTTATTCACCTTAGGTTCGGTGTATTGTGACGTCCTTCCATCGTAGTTGCGGTCTTCCTAAAGGACTTTTCCAGTCACGTACTTTCTTCACTAATCTACTGTTCTCTATTCTATCTATGTGATCGTTCCAATTTAAGCCTTGTATCATTTATCCAGAAGTTTATAGGTTCAATTTCACATTCTCCTCTAATAAGAGAAGTAAGTATCTCCTATAATACTACGTCATCAGCATAAACTAACAACTTATTAACACCATTGTGATGAAGACTTTCTTCACCCTCCAAACATTTGATTGCATGCTCTAGTACCAGAAGTGAATAGTAGAGGAGATAGTGCATCTCCTTCCTTTAAACCATTATGAATTTTAAAAGAATAAACTTATTTATTTATAATGTTTTTATGGTTTTCTGATGGAATGAAGACTCTGCAATTGTTCTCATGAAATATTTCTGGAAAATATTTACGTGTCTTTGTAGATAAATAGGAATGAGATGCAAAAGAAATTAAACATAGGCTCAATTCTGGAAATGCGTGCTATTAAGCATTACAGAGACTCTTGAATTTCCAACTCCTTTCAAAAAACGTTAAGCTGAAAATATATAAAACAATCATTCTACCAGTGGGCCCGGGTTCGATCCCCGGTCGGGACAGATTTTCTGGGTGAGGTTTTTATCGGGGTTTTTCCTCACCTGTAAGACAAATGTCAAGAAAACTTTAAGGGCCAAACGGCCCTCGAAATCATGTGGCCATCGCAATCATCATCATTCATATTTATCTTAGGTTACGCTTAGGATTAGGGACTCTCCTGGCTCGTCATTATCATCATCACCCATCATATCATCGGGGAAACGTATCCCCGCCTTCTAGGCGCCCCAACCTCAGAAGTGGGTTACAAGTACGCCATGCCAGGAGAGAAACCAGGAATGTTGAAAGACTAACCTGGGGTATTTGGAAAAAAAAAAAAAAAAAAAATACAAGTTATATTATATGGATGCGACACATAGACTCTTACTTTAAGGGAGAAAGGAGATTACGGGTATTTGAGAATAAAGTTCTTAGGAAAATTTTTGGACCAAAAGAGATGAACAGACAGGTGAATGGAGAAGACTTCATAACAATGAATTAGGACTACATGGTCTTTATGGGAAGCCTGACATAATGAGTACAGTTAAGTCTCGTAGACTACGATGGGCAGGACATGTGGCACGAATGGGGAATGAAAACGTACATGGAAGCTTCTTGTAGGAAAACCGGAGGGAAAACGCCCAGTTGGTAGACCAAGAATGAGGTGGGATAATAACATTAACTATGATTTGAGGGAAGTAGATTATATAGGGTATGATTGGAAAACATTGGCTCAGGATAGAGATATATGGAGAGCATATGCCCACGCGGCCATGAACTCACGAGTTCGATAGTTCCAGTGAGTTAGTTTAGGTAGTTAGTCATAGATCCTACATTTCAGAATCGCAAATGACTATATGTGTTGATGTGGTTGTGTGTGCGCTCAAGCTGCAGCAATTTTTTTTGGAACTGTACCCTCAACGAGTAATAAATAATAGTTAAAAAACTAAAACAACACGGTTTATGAGAAAACGGAACTAAAAAATGAAAAATAATTTTAATTCCAAATGCTTGGGATAAATAATTTTACCATCAAAAGCGTGGGGTGCTCTATATCAATTAATATATTTGATAATAAACAGATATTGGTGAAAGTAAAGTATCTAAGAAGAACATGTAAAAATCATGAAAAGCGCCCCACGCTTTTGATGGTAAAATTATTTATCCCAAGCATTTTGAAAATTAAAATTATTCTTAATTCTTTTAGTTGGGTTTTCTAATAAAGCGCGTTGTTTTAGTTTTTTAAAACTATTATTTATTTTTTAGTTTTAATATTTTACAGAATAAGATAAAAATGTAAATATCTTTAAATTCGATTCTATTGTAGCATGAGCTGAAAGTAAAACTCTTCTAAAAAAAAAAACCTCCCAGCCGGATTTGAACCAGCGACCTATGGATTACAGAAATTATATACCACTAGAGTGTACCGCTCTACCAACTGAGCTTTTACAACGATTGACTAAAAAGTCGACAAGTCCGCAACCTATTATACCAGTTTTCATATTTTTTATTTTCTAATGATTCTGGCCTGGTTTCTAGAAACAAAATATTAAATTATTGTATTGTCACGGGTCCTTTACAAGTGCACAAAGTTTCAAGTCGACCCAATGTTTCTAAGTGGGTGAAAATCGTGTTAAAAATTCCATTACATAGATACAGAGACACTTTATTTTATTTTCTGACGATTCTGGCCAGAATTTTAGAAACAAATATGAACTTATTGTATTATCACAGGTCCTTTACAAATATACAAAGTTTCAAGCCGATCCAATGTTTCTAAGTGGGTGAAAATCGTGTTAAAATATTCCGTTACATTGATACAGAGACACTTTTTTTGATTTTCTGATGATTCTGGCCAGGATTTTAGAAACCAAATATGAAATTATTATATTGTCACGGGTTCTATACACGTATACAAAGTTTCAAGTCGATCCAATGTTTGTAAGTAGGTGAAAATCGTGTTCAAAAATTCCATTACATACATACAAAGACACTTTTTTTGATTTTCTGTTGATTCTGGCCATGATTTTACAAACAAAATATGAAATTATTATATTGTCACGGGTCTTTTACAAGTATGCAAAGTTTCAAGTCGATCCAATAATTTTAAATGGGTGAAAATCGGGTTAAAAAGATTCAGTTACATAGATAGATACAGGCCAAGGTAATATCCATCCATAGTAATTCTGTCCGAAGGCAGGTCCTTCACTGCAATCATAGCATTTTCATGCTATGATTGCAGCTTTACTAGGGAATTGAAGGTCTGGTAGCTTCCCGTTTCTTTCCACATCAAGCTAATATAAAGCGTGTAAAAAACAGTAATAATAACGATATAATACTAATGTTAGGCCTAATAATAATTTTTTATCTTGTAGAGTTAAGACCATAAGGACTAGTATTTTACTCAATCAGCTTAAAATATACTTACTTACTTACTTACTCACTGGCACTATCGAACCCGTAGGTTCATGGCCGCACGGACATAAGCTCTCCATACATCCCTATCCTGAGCTAATGCTTTCCAATCATTCCCTGTATAATCTACTTCCCTCAAATCATAGTTAATGTTGTTCTCCCACCTCATTCTTGGTCTACCAACTGGGCGTTTTCCTTCTGGCTTTCCTACAAGAAGTTTCCATGCACGTCTTTCATTCCCCATACGCGCAACATGTCCTGCCCATCGCAGTCTACGGGACTTAACTGTTCTTATTATATCTGGCTTCCTATAAAGACCATGTAGTTCATTGTTATGTAGTCTTCTCCATTCACCTGTCTGTTCATCTCTCTTTGGTCCAAAAATTTTCCTAAGAACTTTATTCTCAAATACTCGTAATCTCCTTTCCTCCCTTAAAGTAAGAGTCCATGTTTCGCATCCATATAATATAATTGGTAGAATAATAGTTTTATATATTTTCAGCTTAACGTTTTTTGAAAGGAGTTGGGACATCAAAAGTCTCTGCAATGCATAATAGCATGCATTTCCAGAATTGAGCCTATGTTTAATTTCTTTGTGCATCTCATTCCTATTTGTGATTACTGTTCCTAGGTATTTGAATTCAGCCAATTCCTCAAAATTTCCCTCATTTGTCATTAGCTGTCCATTTCCATTATATAATGGATTTCTACGTGTGACCATATATTTAGTTTTACTGATATTTACTTCCAGTCCTAATTTCTTAGTGTTACTCAATAGATAAAATGAAAAATATATATTTACAGAAGATCATAAACTGTACAATTATAAATAATATTTGTACAAATTTAACTAAGCTTATGATGAATCATATTATCCAGGATGCAATGAAACGGAGGTCATCAATTAATCCACCAAAAACCAATTTAAATATATATATATATATATATATATATATATATAAAGTAAAGTAAAGTGATCCCACAACAGACCCGGAGGCCCTTGGGGTAGTAGGAGGTTAGGGCTCCCACTTTTTCTAGACAATCGGCACTTTATGTCAGCCGGGTTGTCAGCCCTGCGTGACGGCCGCCTTTACCCCCTGAACAAGCGTCTGGTACTCATTTCCGTTAGATATATATATATATATATATATATATATATATATATATATATATAAATTTCTTTTAAAGAAGCGTATGTCAGGCAGTCCCTGATTTCTTTTGGTCAGACAATGCAGAGCCCAGCAGTAGGTACGATGTAGGAAATATAATAATAGGGTTATTCTGTGTTGTGGGAAGTGAAGTTGGAGATGCGAACATGTTCTCAAATATTGAGATTGGAGGATCGTAGATGGAAGCTGAAGGTTAGATAACTGGTGTAGCAACTACATACCTATTTTTATAGAATCTCTGGAGAAAAAAAAAAAACCAAATTGAAGTTGAAAAAGAAAACTCCATAAAATAATTGCTGATAGTTACGGATTGTTGTATAATGTACACATTTAATTCTTCACTAATTGAGTTGGTGTTTTAAGAGGATGAGAATCTTTATGTGGCTTCCTTAGAAGGAAGTAAACACTTGGGACTCAATCCATAGATTTACGTTATGAAAAAAAAATCTGAAGTAAGACTCTGCGAACAAAATTTATACTTCAGACTGAGATTTGAATTGGTACGTTAATAAATATTTTTTTTAGAAAAGTTTTAAATATAGTACTAATTTACTAATCTAGTTACAGCAAAATCTTCAGGCATAGTAGCATATTTTTGGATATTTTTCCTGCCTATTATTTAATGTAAATTTTATTATAAATCTACTTAGAAATTTCTTTTGTAATGTCATATGTTGGTATTATTCAACCCATTCGATATTTTTGTCTTTCAGCAAACATAAAGACTTTGAAAAAAATATGTATAGTACACTTAATGTTGAATTGCATCGTGATGTTGTTGAAGATAACTTCTAAGATTGAATAAACTTCAAGAGTTTAAAAATAATATTTTCCAGTGCTCTGATATGCTGGGTGTAGTGAGGAATGTTAGTGTAGATAACAAGTAAGATTAACAAAATTAAGTGTGGACTATTCTAATTTCTTCTGACCATTTTCAATTTATTAAGTTTGTATTCAGTATCTTGTGATTGTTAAGTCAGTGAATACAGATGAAAATTGCTTTTAATGCTTCATTGTTATCTGTGCAAAATGGGTCGTGGATCGGGCTCTATTTACCGAAGATACTTTTATCACAGACGATAAAATAGTGTTGTATATATCTTGTGTCACACTGTGCAACAAATAATTTTTGAATTTCAAGAAGACTGTATGTACTGTATTTTGAGAGTTGTAATTTAAACATCTAAAACTATAAGTGCATTTATTTAAAAAAAAACTTGGATTATATATATATATATATATATATATATATATATATATATATATATATAATATATATATATAGCGCTCTGTTCTTCTCCCTTGCAGTAAGAGTCCGAATTTCGCATCCAGATATTATAAGTGAAAGAATAACAGTTTTATCAGTTTTCAGTGGGATCTAGAGTCCCTGCAATGTTTAATAGCTTGCGTTTCCAAAATTGAGCCTATTTTATTTCTATTTTTTTGTAATGATTGTAGCTTGTTGTTAGAATTCACCCACTTCTTACTTCCAGTCTCAGTTTTAATAATAATAATAATAATAATAATAATAATAATAATAATAATAATAATAATAATAATAATAATAATAGCTTTATTTTACCTGGCAGAGTTAAGGCCTTAAGGCCTTGTCTACCACTCAACCAGGTTTAAAAAAAAATACAAAAGAAAAGTCTTAAATCTAAATTACAATATGTATATATAAACGATTACAAGTTATGAATACAATACAATTAATATTTATAATGTATTTTGATTTACTCTAAATTTAACGAATTAAATATATAATATGTACAAAATATATAAAAAAACGAGGAAAAGATTAATGACATAGTATAAAATTAAATAAATAGAGAAAAATTAATTATTAGACAACAGGTAACTGTATAAGCGTGACTTAAAGGTGCCAAGTGTGCGGCAACCCCTGATATCTTGAGGAAGGAGATTCCAGGAGCGGGCGGAGGCTACTGTGAAGGAAGTAGAATAGGAGGAAGTGCTATGAAGAGGAATTGTTAGCAGACTGCTATCTTGTGACCTAGTGTCAATATTGTGGTAGGAGGATAACTTCTCAAATCTGGACGCCAGGTAAGTAGGAATGTAGGAATTCAGAAGCTTGAAAAGTAGCGAAAGAGAGTGCAATTTACGTCTGTCAGTAAGACGGAGCCAAGAGAGGTTATTAAAGTGTTCGGAAATATGGTCATAACGGCGGATATTGAAAATGAATCGAATGCAAGCATTATGAACACGCTGCAGTCTCTGCGACAAGGCATAGTTTAGATCATTATATATAATGTCACAATAATCGAAGTGTGGTAACACAAGATTCTGCACTAAGATTTGTTTTAACGAAACTGGGAGAAAATTCTTTAAACGTCTAAGATAATGTAAGATGGAGAAAGTCTTTTTACATATGTGTTTCACTTGTGTTTGCCAGGTTAAATTTGCGTCTAGATGTAGTCCAAGATCTATTACTGAAGAAGAATAAGGGATAATTATATTATTTATAGTAATGTTTGGAAGTGTAGATATGTCAAAGGTTGTAAGCAGTCTTTGTTGTCCCATTAGAATTACTTGTGACTTGTTAGGATTTAGATTTAGACCGATACTTGAAGACCAGTTAAAGATGGATATGAGATCGTCATTCATTTTCATCAAGCTGTTATAGAGAGAATGAGGAGGTGAATGTAGGTAAATTTGGAGATCATCAGCATAGAGGTGATAACGGCAGTGCTTTAGTACAGTTGGCAAATCATTTATGTAGATTGAGAAAAGAAGAGGTCTGAGAACACTGCCCTGGGGGACTCCAGCCGGCACGTTACGCCAAGTCGAAGATCTAGAGTTTAATGAAACGTATTGTTGACGACCGTGCAGGTATGAGTCGAACCAGGATACAGCGCTGTCAGACAAATGTAGGTGCTTGAGCTTTATCATAAGTAAGTCGTGGTCTACTGTGTCAAAAGCTTTGCTGAAGTCAAGTAAGGTTAAAGGAGTCAATTGACGTCTGTCCACGGCTTCACGAATATCTTCGGTAATTTTTAGCAAAGCTGTGGTTGTGCTATGACCAGATCTAAAGCCGGATTGATAAGGATCAAGGAGGTGATTTTCTTGGAGATAATCAGTCATTTGCTTATGTACAATATATTCCAGGGCTTTAGATAATGTCGGAAGGATGCTAATCGGTCGGAAGTCATTACAGTTAGTAGGTGTACTTATTTTTTGGTATAGGCCGAACTCTAGACTGTTTCCATACAATAGGGAAGATAGAAGTTATAAGGGAAGCATTGAAAATATGAGTCACTGTGGGTAGAATAATGTCAATGATTTTATTTAGCATTAAAATGCTGATGTTATCTGTTCCTTGCGCATTGGATTTAATCCGCTTGAGTGCTTTTTTAACGTCTATAGGCGAAATGTCGTAAAAGTAAAATTTATCTCTTCCTATATGTGGGGATGGGGATAAGTCTTTAAGAATGTCTATTTTAGTCTTGTTGTCTGGAGGTGTCTTGGGTATTGAGGTAAAATGTTCATTTAAGTCATCTACAGAAATGTCTATAGAGTCAGTTGAGGGATTCAACTGTCTAAGTCCCATTGCACGGAGCTTTCGCCAAGTGTCCCGTGCACTTATTTCAGGTCCGATTATACTGTGGGCGTGTCGTAGTTTGGCATTACGTATAGTTTGTGTAGTTGTGTTTCTAAGTTCTTTGTACAGTTGCCAGTTCTCGTCATTTTTATGTCGTCTGTATGTTCGGTATGCTTTGTCTCGTTTTGACATAAGTTCACGTATTGAATCATTCATCCAGGGAGCAGGGGAGCGGGAAAATCGTCGGGTTTTTACTGGTGCATGTCTGTCGTATAGTTGTAGTATCAGTGTATTAAATGTGTCTACTTTTTCATCAACTGATCTAAGATTCCATATTGAATACCAAGGTAGTTCTAAAGCGTCTGATTTTAGTTTAGTATCGTCTATGTTTTGTAAATTTCTGTACGTAATTAATTTAGAGCGTCTTTTAGGACATTGGAGTGAGTATTCTACGAATACAATGTCATGAGCAGATATGCCAGGAGCAGGAATTTGTCCATATGACAGTACTTTCTGTGGATGTGTAGTCACAATTAAGTCCAGTAGAGTGTCGGAAGTAGCAGTGTGGTGTGTGGCAGAGAGAGGAACAATGGTCATATTAAAGCTTTGGAACATATTTTTAAGTTGTATGGCTGGTGAGTCAGTCTGAAGAAGATTTGTATTAAAATCACCTGCGACAATAACGTGTTCATAATGAGGCAATGAATCGTTCAGAGTGTTTTCTAGATCCGAAAGGTGCCCAATATTTTTGGAGGTTTGTATACAATGCATAAGAGACATTTTTTTAGACTGGCTTGAATTTCTACGAATAAGAACTCGGGGCGAGCGGAATATACAGAAGGGGACTTGTGGACAATTCTTGGATTAAGCTCATTTGATATAAAGGCACAAACTCCTCCACCTCTTTTATCTATTCTGTCATTTCTGAGCAGTGTATATCCGTCTAGGTGAACAAGGGACGAAGGTATGGATGGGGTGAGCCAGGTTTCCGAAATTAAAATGGCGCTCAGTCCAAGAGATGAAAATATGGTTTCAAACTCATCAAAGTGGGACAGAATGCTTTGTGAATTTACGTGAGCGATTTTAAGTGATGATTTATCAATAGAAAATGCATTCCTAAGTAGACTGGTAGTTGTTTTTTGGAGGGGATGGTAGGGATTGAGGAATGTTGCTACCTGTGTTAAAAGCTGTCTGCACAATAAGAGGGTGATTGCAGAAGGTGAGTGAGTCAAGGGTTGCAAATAATTCATCATTTGTCAGCTCAATGTTTGCCAATAGCAGAAAGTAAAAATAAACTATGTACTGTAATAACTCTAATAAAATTAAAATAATTTAGCTAAACAAATAACTTAAAAAATGAAAATAAGACAAGTAAGTTGTCCTAAATAAAAAATAATAAACTTAAAACTTACCTAAATTAGAAATAAATTAACAATATAATTGTTAGCAAAGAAAAGACAAATAAAGTAAACATATTTTACACTCAGGTCCTATCTAGTTGATATCCGTAGAAGATCTAATTTTGCGTTTTTCGCCATTTACTTTGGCTATGACGGCACCGTCCATTGTCCATACATTTTGAATACCGTATTTTTGTATACTGTCTTGTAGCAGGCGATAGCGACACTTCGTTAGGTCCTCGCGAACAGTGACCCCACTTCCTTTCAACTTTTTCTTGCTTAGAAAAACTTCACTGCGCTTGCGGTAACTAACAAATTTCACTATTATAGCCCGCGGTCTTTCTGCATTATTAACACCAACACGGTGACTTCTGTCAATGTCTGTCACTGATAGATCGACACCGATTTTTTTGGCCACCTCGATGGCTTTCTGGTCAGTGTCCTCTCCGGCCTCTTCTTTTACACCAAAAATTCTGAGGCATTGACGTCTCTGGTATTGTTCTAGATCGTCTAATTTATTTTCCAACACCTCAATCTTTCTGTCTTTTTCATCGAGTTTTAATACTGTTACTCAATGAAGTGTGTGTGCTGACCGTTAATATCTCTTAAATAATACTATTACTACTGTGCTATTGCATCATCAGCATAAACTAACAGCTAATTAATAACATCCTTCAGGATCCAAAGATTTGATGGCATGATCTAGTACAAGAATTGAATAGTAGAGGAGATGGTGCATATCCTTGCTTCAACCCATTATGAATTTAAAAAGAAGAAATATCTTTATTTACAACGTTTTTAACGATGTCTGATGGAATGAAGATTCTGCAATTGTTCTCAAGAAATACTTTTGAAAAATATTTATGAATCTTCATAGATACTACTTGGTACAATCCCAAATTGCTATATATATACGTTTCTGAGTATGTGTGAGTAAGTGCTTTAGTTGCGGCATTTTTTTCAACTGAACCGGCAACTAGTAAAAATATTAACAATAATGATAACGATAAAAATAATATATATGTTAATAATAATAATATTCTTTATCTCTGTAAACGTGAAGAGAGCACGCCATTTTGCCTAATATTCCATTCAATCCGCTTAAAATAAAAAAATAAGACGTATTTGCAGAAGCTTGTAACTTTTACAATTATAAATAATATTTATACAAATACAAACAAACTTATGATGAATCGTATTATCGAGGATGCAACGAGACGGAGACCATCAATTATTCCACCGAAATCCAATTACAAAATAAATTCGACTAAATTTATTTTAAAGAAGCTTAAGTATGGCAGTACCTGTTTTATTTTGGTCAGTCGATGCAGAGCCTAACAGTAGATACTGCATAGGAAATATAATAATAGGCTGTTTTGTGTTGTGGGAAGCGAAGTAGGAGATTCTGATGAGATCGTGTTCTCAAATTGTGGTTGGAGGATCGGAGATGGAAGTGAATGGTTAGGTAACTGTTATAGCAACTACATACGTATTTTTTAAAATCTCTGGAAAAATAATTAAAAATTACCAAATTGAAGTTGAAAATGAAGATCCATAAAATAATCTAGAAATATAAAATAATTGCCTACAGTTACGGATTATTGTATAACGTACGCATTTAATATTTCACTAATTGAGTTAGTGTTTTAAGAGGATGAGAATCTTTACGTGGCTTCCTTGGAAGGAAGTAAAGCGTTGAGTCTCAATCCATAGAGTTATATTATGAAAAAAAATCTCAAGATTCTGTTAACAAAATGTGTATTTCAGACACAGATTAGAGCTGTTGCGTTAATGATATTTGTTAGAATAGTTGTAAATAAAGTACTATCTCACTTACTAATCTAATCACAGTAAAATCATGGGGCACAGTGGCAGATTTTTGGAAATTTTGTGCAGCCTTTTATTTAATGCAATTTTTGTTATAGATCTACTTTCAAATTCCTTTGATACTACCCGTATGTTGGTGTTACTAAACACATTCCATGTTCATATCCGTCAGCAAACAAAAGTATAGGACATTTAAAGAGCATGTATACAACTTGCTTGGTTCTTCGCATTCAAAGTAAATGTTTCCAGTGACGATCACAGATCATAATACAGTAGCATATTCCATTTTTCTACACATTTGTAAATGTGCTTATTAGTGCCTATCGCACAAGAAAAAAGTGAAACGAAAAAGTAAGAAGCACAAGCAAAAATCAACTGTTGAAAACGTTTCCAACATTTTGAATGCAAGGCTATTATTTTGAATCTGAACATGTACGATCCTATTCTTGCATTGCCTATGAGAAACGTTGTTACATTTCCTGTTAAATGGTCACTATTTGTAGCCTTTCTGATAATTTATTATGATTTCTTTATCACACGAGAACTAATATTTATTATTTCCACCTTTTGATTTGTTATTCCATTTCCCATTTGTTCGTTTTTGTTAGAGATCTAGTAGGAGGATACTTTTCGACACAATATGAAACATGTTTGTATGTCTTTAATTATTCGTGTCTTTTTAACTAGACGCGCAGTAGCGCATTAACAACTTTTGCTATTAACCAGCAACAATGGGTGAACCAGTCTTGTTCGACGTGGTTTGTTGTTTGTTGTACAACTTTCTCTATTTAAGCCTAATTTTGTGGTATTAATACTTATTCCGGAATCATCTTGGTGTCAGTGTATATTAATTCTTGTGGGTGTTTTATTGCAATAGAATTAATTATTATTTTTGACATTACTCTGTCCTAGATACAAATTTGTGTTCCTAGATTCAAGGACATACACAACACTCTAGATCGTGAATTAAGGTTATTAAATCTTTCACTTCTTACGGTCATTGTTAGGAGTTAATAGACTGGTTCACCAAAGGAACACTATTATTAGGGCAAAACTTGGAGTAACAAGTTTAAATGAAGATATACAAAGATACCAACAAGAATGGAAGAATCATTTGAGGAGAATGGCAAGAAATATACTTCCAAAATTGGCATTCCAATATACCCCATCTGGACATAGGGACCAAGGAAGACCAAAACATCGGTGGAAAGAACAAGACCATCTTCGGTAGGTTTACCGTACAGGCCACATGGCCTAAAACGAATTTGTTCATGATGATGATGATGATGAAATATTTCACTTTTAGATATTGATTTGAAGTAAATTAAATTTTGTTTCTTGTACGACTCTTTTTATGATTCCCTTTGTTAAATTATTAATAACACTTTGTAGAGATTTATCACAATTTTGATTCTTGACGCAATAATATTTCAATTAATGAACATTGTGACCTAGCTGATAGAATTTAATAAATTTTATCATTTGTTATTGGAATAACGAACTTATCGATTTGTAAGTATCATACACATTAGTTGAGACGTTGGAATGAAAAGTGTAGCGTCTTCCTGAGAAAGTCCTAGAAATTATTGCAACGTTGGACGTACTTAGAAATGGCAGAGCCAATAAATATAATAATTGGACTGCTATAAAAACCAATGAGAGTTTATCGAAGTATGGAAAGTATGTGTGTTGCCAATTCAGAAAATATAAATTAATTGAATACACAAAGTGTCTAAGAATAGAGAGTAGATAGTGCTATTTTTTACAAAATTTCATCATCATCATCATCATCATAGTACAGTCACGAATTTAGGCCACCTATTTATCTCTTTCGGCCTCAAGAGAAACTCCATCCAGGAGTCTTTTGAGTGGACGTCCCGGCCATTTTCTTCCTGCAGGTTGATAGCTTAACATTTGTTTGGGTATCGTGTGATCTTCCATTCGATTAACATGTTGCATCCATCCTGACTTACAATCAGACATTTTGTTTTCTAAAAATTCCATATGTAATTATTCTACAAACCTCAATAACATATATAGCAGGCAGTACTAAGGAAAAATAATTAAATTAAAACATAAATAAAGAAACACGGATAAAGATTTTTTCAACCGCTTTTGTTTATTTTTTTACTATCCATTTATTGTATTTTTTCAAGCTTTCGTAAAACAGGTAAAATAATATATCCATATATAAAAAACTGTATAGATAATAGGTTAGCACTGCCGAAAGAAGTATTCAAAAACTGTTCCATTCGGGGTATAATATCTATGGGTATATATTCAGATGGCTCTGCATTGTAGACATTCAAATATATCAGCATGGAATGTTGGAATGTATCATGTATCTCTAAACTTGCCACTGTTAAAATTAGGTGAGAAGCTATTATATATACTTGTAAGATAAATTATTTAGACAATCCACCCGCACTCTTAACGGAAATGAAATATGGTGAAAGAGGTAGGCCTTATAAATGAGAACTGTGTACAAACTTTACAGTGAACCGAATTCTGTTAAATTTATATAATATAAAATACGGAATGGGCTGAGTATTTAGAGACAATGAGCGATTCTGACAACTGTTAGGAATGTTTAAATTCATAGCGGGAAGGAAACAGAAAAATTGCTACTAAGATTGAGATGGGGCCATGCCGAAATAGAATTGTTGTTCCAATGATCATAATGAATATGGCTAAATGGGAATGTGGATCTTACGAGAGTAGATAGGTGTGTGGGTGTGTTTATGATGTCCCCACTGCATATTATGTGCCTCGGGTTTCATGTTGGACGGATAGATAGCGTTATTGTAATCTATTTTTAATTTATGCACCATTTCGGCAGACCACTTTAAATAAATGCATTCTTGTATTGTCTACAGAGAGGGGCGCACAATAAGTGGGTACATGTAGTGTAAAATGTGATGTACGGGGGTTAATGATGAACAGAAGTGAGAAGATGTCTGCTCCTGTCGAGAGGACCTCCAGGCTTAACGTCCCCATCCAACGGACAAATTACTATTAACTATTCCATGTTCATTCTTAACCTAAGCACTGTGGGGGAATTGCAATAAGATGAAGTAATCTGGCGATTCAAAATTGTACACCACCACGCCTTCGTGGTCATGAAAATGAAAAAGGTTTGCATTTAATGTATCTACCTCTCCGGGTACCAAACCCAGGCACCGCTAGTTATGAAATATACATGCTACCACTTGAGGCAGCATGACTGAATGCATTTGGAAGTGTACTCACTAGAGTTACACTGACGAGATCATAAGAGATTTTTTTCCTCCGCCTGTAAAATATATTGAGGAAATTTATTTACATTTTAAATTCCGATACCACTGGCTCGTAAATTAAAATTCACCTACACAATGTTGCCATTAACATTTACTCCCGCATCTATATTGAACTTACAGACCAGTCACATGGGCTAGTACTCAGCATATCTGGCTACAGTTCATGAGATCCTGGTCTGCAATTTACATTCCGTATAGGATAACGACTTTTCTGGCGCTTCATTATCATTTATCATCCATCATATCATCGAGGTAAAATAACTCCGTCTTGCAGCAAGCCTCAACCTAAAAAATGACTTACAATTCCGCAAATGCCAGGGGAGAAAGTCGGAAATGTTACAAAGGCAATCTTGTGGCATTGGCAAAGTGAAGTGTATATAGAACTGTGGAACGTGACACCACTGAATGCACAGGAACTGGCTGACTTGTCTAAATCATATTATTATTTGGAGGAGAATAATTGTTTACACAACATTCCCAATTTGTTGCTGTGATAATGATATGACACCTCTGGTTGTACGCACGGTTCCGGCAGCCGTTGAACCGCTTTATTAAACATAACAGCATTTTGATGTCCAGGTTATAATAGCAACGTTACGACGTTTACATCAGGTTGGGAATCTACGGAACTCAAGCTGCTACAACTCGAACTCACCGAGAGAAGACAGTTGACAGTTTTAACCCCTCAAGTAATGAGGTTTGTGTCGTTTGATATGACCGTTCATTGTTCTGTTCAGGATTGAAAAACAATGTCTGTGGAAACCATTCTTGTACTTGTACAAACACATGTGTCCGCAGGTTCAATAGAATATCAATTATACTGTTGTTCATTGTGCATTAACAGCAGAAGGAAGTTCATTGCTATCTTGACGAAGAGATTTCACAGACGTGTTTCCAAGTCTTTTACTCAAACTCTCCAACAATGTTTATCCCATAATATGTGAGATTATAGCATTCTAACTTTCAAACATTATTTCGCACAGTGCCGTCCGTGGTATTGAAAGTTTACCAGAGAATGTCCTGAGTATTTTTTAGTGGTGGTTGGAGGTAATGTGAATTCAGAGGTTGGCACACAGAATTGTAATTATTCTGGATCTGATGCGAGTAAGACCCCGTAACACAAGTTTTCACACCAAGGTGATAATTTTTTAACGCACATTAGAAGTTTCTGTACATTAGGTTGCTGCTATGATTAGTGGTGCTGAACATGATTTTGAGAAGATTCAGGCTTGTTAGCTATCGTCGAAACAGTGTTGCCAACCAGCCAGTACTATCACAGGAGACGACATGTACGTATTGGACCACCACTACGGAAGTCTGGATATCGTAAATGACGTAAATACATTTAATTACACTAGACAACAAGTTTCAAACTTTTTTTTTGCACTCGAATTAAAATAGGCAAGGATTATTAAGATAGAATTGTATAGATTAAATAACTTTCAGGAAGTCTTAGTCGCAAATTTTCTGATTTATCATGAAGTATGGAAATACAGAAAAAAAGTTTGATTTTAACTCGCATCCTAAAAATATTTTTTGGAACATTTCCGCTTGTGGACAACATCAGGAACATCCCCAATTAGCTGCCAACAATAGCCATCTAACATGCTGGGTGACCACTGCCCTCTATATCTTCTTTTCAAAACAGATATGTCTCGATGAAAAAGTTCTCCTTGTTCATCGCTGACGGTCCCGATTTTTTATGTTTTTAGCGTGTTATCAATAATGTCTCGATAGTTTTCGGTCCTTACGTTTCCCACAAAATTAGCACATACTGTCTTGAATCCCACTCATGCTGCTTTCTTACTGTCCTCTAGCATGTCATCAAACTTCTTGCTTGCATTACCTCACGAATGTTGTGGGACAATAAAAATGTCTTCCTTCAATTTACCCTCACTAATTACGGGAATTTTTTCTTTCAAATGCAGAAAACTTTTACCATTTTTGTTTAGAGCCTTATCAAAATTTTTTATTAAGCCTAGCTTAATGTTAAAGAGTGGCATCAATATATTTTCTTTCTTAACTAATGGTTGGAATTTAATACTCTTGTCCACTGGTAGCAAAGCTTCCGTTAGAGGCTACTCTCTTACTTCATAATGTTTTTAGTTTAGCTCGACTGCCCAACCCCGTAAAAAGCAACAAAGCTTGGTGACACCACTCTACATTCCAAGGCGTAACCCTATGACATGAAGATCTCGACATGTTTTCCATTCATATTTTATTTAGTTAACAGTTTTTAAAAGTAAATTCATATTCTCGTACGTTTCTTTAATATGAACAGTATGAGCCATAGCTATAGGCAGAGAAGGGTAAACATTACCATTATGTAAAACACGACCTTTAATCTTAATTTGGAAGAATCAATGAAAAGGCGTCATTCTTGTGGATTGCAAATTTTACCGCTCGATTGTCCCATTAGTCCATCAATATCATTACAATAGACAAGCTCAAGCAAATATTGTTTACGTTTCCTATAAGTTGTTATTTTTACATTGGTCTCATAACCGACAGCCTAATAGTTCCGACTAACTTTTGCTAAATTGAGATCCCTTAGGAGATAAAATATATTTTTAAACTACTGCTTTTGCACTCTGCTTCAATAATAAAAATGGGGAGGTTAATTGAACGCAATGAAGTAAATAGTATACAAATATAATCTGCTACATCATGCAATCAGCCATGCCATTTATAGGGGTCATAAATTGAAACAGACAACCCAATAAGCTGGAATTGTTACTTTCTCAGTAATAAAGTAATAATGTGTTGCCATATGCTTCTTCTTCATGAACAAGGCTTCAATACACTATATATACAATAGCCCGCTACTTTGCGCTTATTCGGGCCGCTGGAATATTCAAAAATCGGCAATTACTTCAAAACCGTAGGTGATAACCGAAAAGGGATTTCAGTTTAGAAACCAAGGCATAAACATACATTAGAAACATATTATAAATTTTGTCAGGTGTAAATTTCGATGTTGTCCAGTGGTATTGGAGTAGGAAACATAATTAAATAATTATTTAAGAATATGTTTATAATTCGTGTAAAACTTTGATTTTTGGGAGGAAAGTTGAATACAATTTGAATTCCCCTGCTCTAAAAGCATTTCATAAAATGTGAACTTGTGATATATTAAAAAAGAACAAAAAACTGGAAACAAGATATAACTGCATGCATGAAGAAGTACCAGTTGTCGAGAATGCAATCTTGCAAACTAAACACAAGTACAAATGTAAATAAATAATGCAAAAGTGAAATGTATGGTACAATCAAAATATTTTACAAGATAAATATTTAATTTATTCACAAATTTATTACAATCTTACATCTATGAAAAATGTATAATTTATGATAGATACTTAACTATAAACATAAATCAATCAGGAATGAAATATGTATCTTCCAATTTAGAAGTGTGAAACTACTATTACGATTTGTGCATTACTTTAACAAAAATATATAGAATTCAAAATTACTTAATTTAATTACAGATAGACTCTTTCAATACCTCATCAGACATATAAATCAATGCCAAATGTATCTGTTTTGTAGCGAGTCATATAATTGAATTATTTGTTCTGCGAATTTTATTTCTTTTTAATTGAGAAAATTCTCATAAATATATTTTACTGCTTAAGACAAGAAATATACACGTAGCTCAGGTATTATAGGCCTATTTATCTTTGGCTAAAATTAAATAATTTAATAGCGTTATGAGGTTTGTGAAAGAATAAGAGATAAGCTTTGTCATATGCCATTTTTAAAGTAAATGTAAAAAAACTTAAATTATATTCGAAATCATCTTTTTTATTCTACTTAGACTAAATAGGGAACCTCTTATGTGTTAAACCATAATGTATGTATTTATAATTGCAGATATGTTTCTAAATATAAAACACAATACTGTTGTATTCTAAAAGATGGACCCATTTTTATAGATTAGCATTTATTAAAGTACAAATCCAAAAAGAACAATCTTTATACCTATAAAAAGAGGAAGTTTCTAAGTTTCGGCGGACAATGATGGTTCCAGAACCGGCCGATAGAGTTCGCACGGCAATAGGCCGCCATTCGTTTCCCTCTCCCTCATTGTTGTGGTTGAGATGATTACCGTGGGGACAAGATTTTCTGGTTCTTCAGTTCGCAAAAAGTGTGTCACAAATTGTAGTGTAGCCGGCATTTCGTAGCAAATTCGGTATTGAACCACCAAGTAGAAAAAGCATTAGCCGTTGGTTTACGCATTTTCAACAGACTGGAAGTGTGTGTAAAGGGAAGAGCACAGGCCGACCGCGTGAGTTAGAGGATTATGTCAGACGTATTGAAGAAAGTTTTGTTCGCAGTCCACGTAAGTCTACGAATAGAGCTAGTAGAGAACTTGGAATACCGCAGTCAACTGTCTGGAAAGTTCTGAGACGGCGTTTGCAGTACAAGCTCTACCGTTTACAACTTGTGCAGACTCTCAACCCTAATGACAAAGAGATGCGTCTCGAATTTTGTGGTTATGTGCTAGCAATGATGGAGGATGACGCGTTTCCACAGCGTATCATTTTTAGCGATGAAGCGACTTTCCACCTTAGTGGAAAAGTGAACAGACGCAATGTTCACATATGGGGTTTGCAAAATCCACGTTCAACATTGCAACACGAGAGAGACTCACCGAAGATAAACGTGTTCTGTACCGTATGTTTATCGGCCATTTTTCTTTGCGGAAAGAACTGTAACTGGAACAACGTACCTGGACATGTTGGAACAATAACTGTTCCCTCAAGTTATGGAAGATTCACAATACTTCATTTTCCAACAGGACGGAGCTCCGCCCCATTGGCACCTTGATGTACGAGGCTTTTTGAATGTATCCCTTCCTCAGCGCTGGATAGGTCGCTGGGGAAATGAAGACCTCGTTCTACACTTCTGGCCACCGAGATCTCCTGATCTCTCCCCATGTGACAATTTCTTATGGGGTTATGTTAAGGAAACTGTTTACGTCCCACCTCTACCAATAACTCTGCGGAACCGTATCACTGCTGCCGTCCACTCAGTAACAGTAGATACACATTCTCGTGTGTGCGACGAGTTCGGGTATCGCATAGATGTTTGCCGTGCAGCAGATGATGGACACGTTGAACATTTATAATGTATTGCAAACAAACTTTGAAATTTCCACTTTCCGCTGGTATAAATATTATTCATTTTGGATTTGTACTTTAATAAATACTAATATATAAAGTGGGTCTATCATTTAGAATAACCCTGCATATTAAACATAAAACAATGTATTGGTATGACATCACCGTTAATTTTATGTCAATGTGGCAAAAAAATTATATTCGATGCATTTTTTGGAAAATAAATTATCTTTATGATGTGAAATGTACTGTTGTTGTTGTTGGATATAAAGTGGTATCCTTCATGATATCAATAAATAGTACAGACTGATACTTAAGATTCGTTGGAGACAAACCAACAACTACTCTTAATTTTGGACAAACGCTTATCATTTTCTTTGCCAAGAAATCGTGGTCTCCAATGGGAGGTGGAAAAATTCTAATATTTTCTAAATTTTGTAATCTTTTTGTCTTTATATGATCCAGTAATTTTATAAGTAACGAGTACGCTTCATCTCCAGAATATCTATAAAATCTAAAATAGGCTGTTTTCAAGTTTATGCATTTTGAAATTAGATAGTGAAATATCTGGTCTACATTGTAGCCGGAGATGATGCCAATTTCAAGGTTTTCAATTGCAGGATACTGTGATAATATTTCATGTTTTAAATAATTATTTGGATGTAAAGATTCTGAACGGTTGAAATTCAATGATAAGCTTTTCAGCATTGGCCAGGAATGATTTTCAATACCTGTGAACATTAACGTATGACATGTGATATGAAGGTCTACCAGTTTGCTATCTAAGACTTGGGGTAAGTTTTCAAATGAAAATTCTTCACCTGGAGTAAAAGTGGAGATCCCAATTTGTTTAATTTGACTTATTGTGGAAATTAATTTTACATCACTTTTTTCAAAATACAACATGTTCAATCTTTCAAGACGGGGGAAATTCTCAGAAAGATAATACAAATGGTCGGAATTAACATAACAATTTTCAAGTCGTTTTAACGAAGGTACCTTACTTTCTGTGCTCTCCTGATTATTTTCCAACAGACATTTGAGGAGCTCCATAAATTCAGCATCTGACATTCCAAATGCCACATAAAGTGTTTCTAAATGTATACATTTTGAAATGCTTTTGATAGAATTACATGTTATGCCTATACAGTTATTGATATTCAGGTGCTTGAGTTTAGGGCAAGATATTGCTAAGTTTTCTAACACTGTATCCGAGATAACGCAATCTGGGATTGACAATTCTTCTAAATTTACAGGAAACTTTACTTGATCATGGAATCCTGCGAAAAGTGCAATTCTAATTATTTTCAAATTATTCAAAGTGTGAAGTTCTTTATAAAACAAATGGCTACGATCTCTAAAAGAACGGAGAGTGATATCATTGTTTACGTTAATATGTAGGTTCTGAATATTCGGCCGTATTATGACATTCAACGCCATAGTGTAGGCTCTCAGAGATAATTGTATTCTTCTTGGAAGTGTAAATCCTTGAATTTCGTTAATGATTTTGTTCGTCACTTTATCACCTACTAAAACTGGAAGAGAACAAATTTCATTTTGGAGATTCAAGCAACAGTCTTTAACATAATGCAGTTCATTTATACGTTCACTGAGAGCTAAATAATTGCAAAAGAAGATGATTCTCTCCACGTAACTATCCATCGCAAGATCGAACAGTTTTCTTGGCTGAAGGCAAACCTCCATTCTGAAATATGAAACAGATTTTACAGGTTATTAAGGAAAATAGTGCATCAGCTTCCTACAATTCGCTATGAATTTTAAGTAGCCTATATCTGAAAACTGTGTACCTATCTGCACCCTACTAAATAAAATACTGCATCACCTGACTGCAACTTTCTGTGGATGTATTGACATCTGAAAACGGTTAGCCTACACTCATAGTACCAAAGGAAATTCTGCATGATCTTACTACAACTTACTGTGGATTTATTGATATATAAGAACGTTTCCCTACCCTCATACAACTAAAGGAAATACTGCATTATCTTACTACAACTTACTGTGAATTTATTGATATATAAGAACGTTTCCCTACCCTCATACAACTAAAGGAAATACTGCATCATCTTACTATAACTTACTCTGAATTTATTGATATATAAGAACGTTTCCCTACCCTCATACAACTAAAGGAAATACTGCATCATCTTACTATAATTTACGGTCAATTTATTATTGATATATAAGAACGTTTCCCTACCCTCATACAACTAAAGGACATACTGCATCATCTTACTATAACTTACTGTCAATTTATTGGTTTATATAAAACGTTTACCTACCCTCATACAACTAAAGGAAATACTGCATCATCTTACTATAACTTACTGTCAATTTATTGATATATAAGAACGTTTCCCTGCCCTCATACAACTAAAGGAAACAATGCATTAATCTTACTACAACTTACTGTGAATTTAGTGATATATAAGAACGTTTCCCTACCCCTCATACAACTAAAGGAAATACTGCATCATCTTACTATAACTTACTGTCAATTTATTGGTATATAAGAACGGTTTTACCTACCCACATCCAACTAAAAGGAAATACTGCCATCATCTTACTATAACTTTAATGTGAATTTATTGATATATAAGAAAGTTTCCCTACCCTCATACAACCTAAAGGAAAATACTGCATTATCTTTACTACAACTTACTGTGAATTTATTGATATATAAGAACGTTTCCCTACCCTCATACAACTAAAGGAAATACTGCATTATCTTACTATAACTTACTGTGAATTTATTGATATATAAGAACGTTTCCCTACCCTCATACAACTAAAGGAAATACTGCATTATCTTACTACAACTTACTGTGAATTTATTGATATATAAGAACGTTTCCCTACCCTCATACAACTAACGGAAATACTGCATTATCTTACTATAATTTACTGTGAATTTATTGATATATAAGAACGTTTCCCTACCCTCATACAACTAAAGGAAATACTGCATCATCTTACTATAACTTACTGTGAATTTATTGGTATATAAGAACGTTTCCCTACACCCATACAACTAAAGGAAATACTGCATCATCTTACTATAACTTACTGTGAATTTATTGATATATAAAACCGTTTCCCTACCCTCATACAACTAAAGGAAAATAATGCATCATCTTTAACTAATAACTTACTGTCAATTTATTGGTATCTAAGAACGTTTACCTACCGCCTCATACAACTAAAGGAAATACTGCATCATCTACCTATAACTTACTGTCAATTTATTGGTATAATAAGAACGTTAACCTACCCTCATACAACTAAAGGAAATACTGCATCATCGTACTATAAATTTACTGTCAAATTTATTGATATAAAAGAAACGTTTCCCTACCCACATAACAACTAAAGGAAATTACTGCATCAGCTTACTAATAACTTACTGTCAAATTTAGTGGTATATAAGAACGTTTACCTACCACATCATACAACTAAAGGAAATACTGCATTATCTTACTAAAACTTACTGTGAATTTATTGATATATAAGAACGTTTCCCTACCCTCATACAACTAAGGAAATAAACCTGTACTGCATCATCATTACTTTAAACTACTGTCAATTTATTGATATATAAGAACGTTTCCCTACCCTCATACAACTAAAGGAAATACTGCATTATCTTAGTATAACTTACTGTGAATTTATTGATATATAAGAATACGTTTCCCTACCCTCATACAAATAAAGGAAATACTGCATCATCTTACTATAAACTTTACTGTCAATTTATTGGTATATAAGAAAGTTTCCCCCTTACCCGCATACAAATAAAGGAAAATACTGCATCATCTTACTATAAACGTACTGTCAATTTATTGATATATAAGAACGTTTCCCTTACCCTAATACAAACTAAAGGAAATAATGCATCATCTTACTGATAACTTACGGTCCAATTTATTGGTATATAAGGACGTTTACCTACCCTCATACCACTAAAGGAAATACTGCATCAATCTTAACTATAACTTACTGTCAATTTATTGATATATAAGAACGTTTCCCTACCCTCATACAACTAAAGGAAATACTGCATTATCTTACTACAACTTACTGTGAATTTATTGATATATAAGAACGTTTCCCTACCCTCATACAACTAAAGGAAATACTGCATTATCTTACTATAACTTACTGTGAATTTATTGATATATAAGAACGTTTCCCTACCCTCATACAACTAAAGGAAAATACTGCATTCTCTTTAATACAAACTTACTGTGAAAGTAATGAATATATAAGAAACGGTTTCCCTACCCCCTCATACAACTAAAGGAACTACTGCATTATCTTACTATAACTTACTGTGAATTTATTGATATATAAGAACGTTTCCCTACCCTCATACAACTAAAGGAAATACTGCATCATCTTACTATAACTTACTGTGAATTTATTGGTATATCTGAACGTTTCCCTACCCCCATACAACTAAAGGAAATACTGCATCATCTTACTATAACTTTCTGTGAATTTATTGATATATAAAAACGTTTCCCTACCCTCATACAACTAAAGGTAATACTGCATCATCTTACTATAACTTACTGTCAATTTATTGGTATATAAGAACGTTTACCTACCCTCAAACAAACTAACGGGAAATACTGCATCATCTTACTTATAACTGACTGTGAATTTATTGGTCATATAAGAACGTTTTCCCTACCCCCATACAACTAAAGGAAATACTGCATCATCTTACTATAACTTACTGTGAATTTATTGATATATAAGAATGTTTGCCTACCCTCATACAAAGAAAGGAAATACTGCATCATCTTACTATAACTTACTGTGAATTTATTGATAATTAAGAATGTTTCCCTAACATCATACAACTAAAGGAAATACTGCAATCATCTTACTATAACTTACTGTGAATTTATTGGTATATAAGAACGTTTCCCTACCCCCATACAACTAAAGGAAATACTGCATCATCTTACTATAACTTACTGTGAATTTATTGATATATAAGAATGTTTCCCTACCCTCATACAAATAAAGGAAATACTGCATCATCTGACTTATTAACTTACTGTGAATTTATTGATATATAAGAACGTTCACCGACCCTCATACCAGTAAAGGAAATACTGCATCATCTTACTATAACTTGACTGTGAATGTATTGATATATAAGAACGTTTCCTACCCTCATTACAACTAAAGGAAAATTACTGCATCATCTTACTATAACTTTACTGTGAATTTATTGATATATAAGAACGTTTCCCTACCCTCATACAACTAGGAAAATACTGCATCATCTTACTATAAACTTACTGGGAATTTATGGATATATAAGAACGGTTCCGTACCCTCATACAAGTAAAGGAATTACCTGCATCATCTTACTACAACTTTCTATGCATGTATTGCTATATAAAAACTGTTTGGCTGCCCTCCATACCACTAAAGGAAATACTGCACCATTCTTACTACAACTTACTGTGAATTTATTGATATATAAGAACGTTTTCCCTACCCTCCCTACCCTCATAACAACTAAAGGAAATTACTGCATTATCTTACTATAACTTACTTTTAGTGAATTTTATTGATATATAAGAACGTTTCCCTACCCCTCCCTAACCTCATACAACTAAAGGAAATACTTGGCATTAATCTTACTAGAATTTAATGTTGAATTTATTGATATATAAGAACGTTTCCCTACCATCATTCAACTAAAGGAAATACTGCATCATCTTACTATAACTTACTGTGAATTTATTGATATATAAGAACGTTTCCGTACCCTCATACAAGTAAAGGAAATACTGCATCATCTTACTACAACTTTCTATGAATGTATTGATATATAAAAACTGTTTGCCTGCCCTCATACTACTAAAGGAAATACTGCACCATCTTACTACAACTTACTGTGAATTTATTGATATATAAGAACGTTTCCCTACCCTCCCTACCCTCCTACAACTAAAGGAATACTGCATTAGCTTACTCTAAACTTACATGTGAATGTATTGATATATAAGAACGTTTCCCTACCCTCATACAACTAAAGGAAATACTGCATCATCTTACTATAACTTACTGTGAATTTATTGATATATAAGAACGTTTCCCTACCCTCCCTACCCTCATACAACTAAAGGAAATACTGCATCATCTTACTACAACTTACTGTGAATTTATTGATATATAAGAACGTTTCCCTACCCTCCAGCCTACCCTCATAACAAGCTAAAGGAAATTACTGCATTATCTTACTATAACTTACTGTTCAATGTATTGATATATAAGAACGTTTCCCTACCCTCATACAACTAAAGGAAATTAATTTGAACATCTTACTATAACTTACTGTGAAATTTTTTATTGATATATAATAACGTTTCCCTACCCTCATACAACTAAAGGAAAATACTGCGTTATCTTACTATAACTTACTGTGAATTTATTGGTATATAAGAACCTTTCCCTACCCTCGATACAACTAAAGGAAATACTGCATCATCTTAACATAACCTACTGTGAATTTTTTGTATATAAGAAACGTTCCCTACCTTCATACAACTAAAGGAAAATACTGCATCATCTTACTACAACTTTCGATGAAGTATTGATATATAAAAAATGTTTGCCTCCATGCACTCATACTACTAAAGGAAATACTGAACCAATCTTACTACAACTTACTGTGAATTTATTGATTCTATAAGAACGTTTCCCTACCCTCATAATACCTAAGGAAATACTGCATTATCTTTGACTATAACTTACTGTGAATTGATTGATATATAAGGAAAACGTTGTGCCCTAACCCTCATCAAACTAGAGGAAATACTGCATCATCCGTACTTACAACTTTCTAATGAATGTGTATTGATATGATTAAAAATGTGTTAGCCTACCTCATACTACTAAAGGAAATACTGCACCATCTTACTACACTTACTGTTCATGTATTGATCATATAAGAACGTTTCCCTAACCCTCATACAAACTAAAGGAAAAAACTGCATCATCTTACTATAACTTACTGTCAATTTATTGGTATATAAGAACGTGTACCTACGCCCTCATTAAACTAAAGGAAATACTGCATCATCTATACTATAACTTACTGTGAATTTATTGATATATAAGAACGTTTCCCTACACTCATACAACTAAAGGAGGAAAATACTGCATCATATTACGATAAACTTACTGTGAATTATTGATATATAAAAACGTTTCCCTACCCTCCCTACCCTCATACAACTAAAGGAAATACTGCATCATCTTACTACAACTTACTGTGAATTTATTGATATATAAGAACGTTTCCGTACCCTCATACAACTAAAGGAAATACTGCATCATCTTACTATAACTTACTGTGAATTTATTGATATATAAGAACGTTTCCGTACCCTCATACAACTAAAGGAAATACTGCATCATCTTACTATAACTTACTGTCAATTTATTGATATATAAGAACGTTTCCCTACCCTCATACAACTAAAGGAAATACTGCATCATCTTACTATAACTTACTGTGAATTTATTGATATATAAGAACGGTTCCCTACACTCATATAACTAAAGAAATACTGATAATCCTCTAACTATAACTTACTGTGAATTTATTGAATATAAGAACGTTTCCGTACCCTCATACAAGTAAAGGAAAATACTGCATCATCTGACTACAACCAACTTCTTCAATGTATTGATATATAAAAACTGTTTCCCGCCCTCATACCACTAAAGAAAAATACTGCACCATCTTACTACAACTTACTGTGAATTTATTGATAGATAAGAACGTTTCCATACCCTCCTACCCCCAACAACTAAGGAAATACTGCATTATCTTACTATAAATTACTGTCATTTATTGATATAAGAACGTTTCCCTACCCTCCCTAACCTATACAACTAAAGGAAATACTGCATTAATCTTACTATAACGTACGGTGAAGTTGATTGATATATAAGAACGTTCCCTACCCTCATACAACTAAAGGAAATACTGCATCATCTTACTATAACTTACTGTGAATTTATGATATATAAAGAACGTTTCCGTACCCGATCACAAATAAAGGAAATACGGCATCATCGTACTACAACTTTCTATGAATTTATGAAATAATAAGAACGTTTCCCTACCCTCATAACACTAAAGGAAATACTGCATCATCTTACTACAACTACACTGTGAATTATTGATATATAAGAACGTTTCCCTACCTCCCTACCATCATACAACTAAAGAAAGACTGCATTATCTTACTATAAAATTACTGTGAATTTATTGATATATAAGAAACGTTTCCCTACCCTCATACAACTAAAGGAAATACTGCATCATACTACTAGAACTTACTGTGAATTAATGATATATAAGAACGTTTCCCCACCCCTCCCTACCATCATACAATAAAGGAATACTGCATCATCGTACTACAACTTACGTGAATTTATTGATATATAAGAAACGCTTCTACCTCCTACCCTCATACAACTAAAGGAAACACTGAATTATCTTACTATAAATACTGTTCATTTATGATATATAGAACGTTTCCCTACCCTATACAACTAAAGGAAAATACTGCAACATCTTACTAAAATTACTGTTGAATTTATTGATATAAAAAAGTTTCCCTACCCTCATACAACTAAAGCGAAATACTGCATCATCTACTATAACTTACTGTGAATTTATTGGTATATAAGAAACTTTACCTACCCTCAAAACAACTAAAGAAAATACTGCATACATTTCTATAAACGTACTGTGAATTTATGGTATATAAGAACGTTTCCCTACCCCATACAACTAAAGGAAATACTGCATATTTACTAACTACAACTTACTATGAAATGATTGATAATAAAAATGTTTCCCTAACCTCAACAACTAAAGGAAATACTGCAACATCGGAATACAACGTACGTGAATATGATAGATAGAACGTTCCCACCCCCATACAACAAAGAAATACTGCATCATCGTATAGAACTTACTGGAATTATGATATATAAGAAGTTTCACTACCCCATAAACTAAAGGAAAGACTGCATCATCTTACTACAAGTCTATGAATGATTGATATATAAAAATGTTACCATAACATATCAAACTAAAGAAAATAAGAACCATCTTACTACAACTTACTGAATTTATTGATAATAAGAACGTTTACACCCTAATACAACTAACGGAAAACTGCATCATTTACTAAAACCTACTGTAATTTATGATTATAAGAACGTTACCACCCTAAGACAAATAAGGAATACTCATCATCTGACTATAAATTAATGTGAATTTATTGATATAAGAACGTTTCACTACCCTCATAAAATAAAGAAAGACTGCATCATCTACTATTAATAATGGAATTATTGATATATAAGAACGTTGCACTACCTCATACACTAAAGGAAATACTGCACATCTACTACAAATTACTAGAATTATGAAGATAAAAAACGTTTCATACCCTAATCAACTAAAGGAAATACGCACCATCTTACTCAACTACGTGAATTTATGGATATATAAGAACGTTCCATAACCTCATACAACTAAAGGAAACAATGATTATCTACTAAAACTTACGGAATGACTGATATATAAGAACGTTTTCCCTAACCTAACAACTAAAGGAAACTGCATCATTTACTAGAACTTCTGGGAAGTTACTGATAGATAAGAACGTTTCCTAACCTCATACAACTAAAGGAAAACCGAATCATATTACTAGACTTACGTGAATTATGGAATTATAGAAACGTTCCGTACATCATAAAGTAAAGGAATACTGCAATCTTACTAAACTTTCGATGAATGTATTGATATAATAAAAACTGTTGGCATGCCTCAACTACTAAAGAATATGACACCATTTACTACAACTTACGGTGATTTATTGATATATAAGAACGTTTCCTACCCTCCTACCTAATACAACTAAAGGAATACTGAATATCTTACTATAACTTATGTGAATTTATGAGATAAAGAAAGTTTCCCTACCCTCATACAACTAAAAGAAATACGATATCGGACTACAAACTACTAGGAAATGTTGATATATAAAAAAATCTACCCTACACTCATACAACTAAAGGAAACAATGCACATATTATACAACTTATGTGAATTATGATATATAAGAAAGTTTCCGACCCTCCGACCCTCAAAAAATAAAGGAATACGCATTATTTACTATAAATGAATGTGAAGTATGATAATAAGAAAGTTCCCTACCATCATAAACTAAAGTTTGAAATACTGCCAACATCGTGACTATAACTTAACGTGAATAATTATGTATATAGAACGTTTCCGACCCTTTAAACTAAAGGAAATACTGCGTTATCTTACTAACTAATGTGAATTTATTGGTAGTTATATAAGAACCTTTCCCTCCCTCATAACAAATAAAGGAAATTACGGCTATCATAGTACTAGAACGTACTGTGACTTATGGTATATAAGAACGGTGACCCTCCACTCATACACTAAAGGAACATATGCATATCTTCTACAACTTTTCTATGAATGTAGTGATATATAAAAAATGTTTGCCTGCTCAACGACTAAAGAAATTAATGAACCATCTACTACACTTACTGTGAATTTATTGATATATAGAACGTTCCCTACCCTCATACTACTAAAAGGACATATGCATTATCTTAATACTACTTACTGTGAATTTATTGATAATAAGAACGTTTCCCTACCCTCATTCAACTAGAGGAAATACTGCCACTCTTACTACAAATTTCTATGAATGTATGATATATAAAAACTGTTAGCCGACCTCATACTATAAAGGAAATACTGCAACATCTTACTACAAACTTACCTGTTCATTTATGATATATAAGCAAGTTTCCCACCCTCATACAAACTAAAGAAAAACTGCATCATCTTACTATAACTTACGTCAATTTATTGGTATAGAAGAACGTTTACCTACCCCTACAACTAAAGGAAATAATGCATCATCTGACTATAACTTCCTGGAATTATTGATATATAAGAACGTTTCCCTACCCTCTACAATTATAAAGGGAAATACTGCATCATCTTACTATAATTACTGTGATTTATTGATATATAAGAACGTTCCCTACACCTCCCTACCCTCATACAAATAAAGGAAAATACTGCATCATCTTACTACAACTTTACTGTTGAATTATGATATATAAGAACGTTTCCGTACCCTCATACAACTAAAGGAAAATCTGAATCATCTTACTTATAACTTAATGTGAATTTATGATATACTAAGAACGTTTCGTACCCTCATAACACTAAAGGAAAACGCACATCTTACTATAACTTACTGTGAATTTTTTGATTATAAGACGGTTTTCCCTACCCTCCCTACCCTCATACACTACAGTAAATACTGCATCATCTTACTACAACTTACTGTGAATTTTTGATATATAAGAACTTTTCCGTAACCCTCAACAACAAAGGAACTACTGCTCATCTTACTAGAACTTACTGTGAATTTTAATGAATATAAGAACGTTTCCGTACCCTCCATACAACTAAGAAATCTGCATCATCTTAACTATAACTTACTGTGAATTTTTTGATATAGAAGAACGTTTCCCTACCTACCCCATGACAACTAAAGGGAAATACTGATATCTTACTATAACTTACTGTGAATTTATGATATATAGAACGTTTCCCTACCCTCATATAACTAAAGAAATACTGCATCATCTTCCTATAACTTATACTGTGAATTTTTGATATATAAAGAACGTGTTTCCGTACCCCATACAAGTAGGAAATACTACTGCATCACTTATCTACAATTTCTTTTATTATTTTGATATATAAAAAACGTTTGGCCTGCCTCTCATACAACCACAAAGGAAATCTGCAACCATCTTACTCTACACTTATCTGTGAATTTAATTGATATATAAGAACGTTCCCTATCCTCCCTACCCTCATACAACTAAAGGAATACTGCATTATTTACTATACTTACTGTGATTTATTGATATATAAGAACGTTTCCCTACCCTCCCTACCCTCATACAACTAAAGGAATACTGCATTATCTTTACTATACTTACTGTAATTTATTGAGATATAAGAAGTTTTCCCTACCCTCATACAACTAAGGAAATACTGCATCATCTTACTATAACTACTGTGAATTATTGATATATAAAACGTTGCCGTCCCTCATACAAGTAAAGGAATACTGCATCATCGTCCTACAACTTTCTAATGAATGTATTGATATATAAAAACTGTTTTGCCTGCCCTCATCCTACAAAGGAAAATACTGCACCATCTTACTACAACTACTGTGAATTTATTGAATATAGTAGAACGTTTCCCTACCCTCCCTACCCTCATCAACTAAGGAAATACTGCATTATCTTACTATAACTTACTGTGAATTTATTGATATATAGAACGTTTCCCTACCCTCATACAACTAAAGGAAATACGCATCATCTTCTATAACTTACTGTGATTATTGATATGAGAACGTTTTTCCCTACCCGCCCTACCCTCATACAACTAAAGGAAAATACTGCATCATCTTTCGAAAACTTACTTGTGGGAATTTATGATATATAAGAACGTTTCCCTACCACCCTCCTACCCTCATACAACTAAAGGAAATCTGCATTATCTTACATACCTTACTGTTCATTTATTGATATATCGAACGTTTCCCTACCCTCATACAACGAAAGGAAATCCTACTCAACAATCTTACTATACTTACTGTGAAGTGATTGAGATATAAGACGTTTCTCCCTACCCTCATACACTAAGGAAATACCTGCATTTCTTACTATAACTACTGTGAATTTATTGGGTAGATAAGACTTTCCCCTACCCTCATACACTAAGGAATACTGCATCATCTTACTATAACGTCTGTGATTTATTGGTATATAATAACGTTTCCCTACCCCATACACCTAAGGAAATACTGCATCATCTTACTACAACTTTCTATGAATGTATTGATATCTAAAACTGTTTTCCTTGCCCTCATACTACTAAGGGAAATACTGAACGCATCTTACTACAACTTACTGTTAATTTATTGATATAAAGACGTTTTCCCTACCCTCATACTACTAAGGAAATACTGCATTATCTTTCTATAACTACTGGAAATTTATTGTATTAAGACGTTTCCCTACCCTCATTCACTAGAGGTAAATACTGCAAAATCCTCTTACTAACAAACTTGCTTAATGTATTGATATATAAAAACTGTTAGCCTACCCTCATACTAACTAAAGGAAATACTGCACCATCTTACTACACTACAACTTACGTTCATTTATTGATATATAGGAACGTTTCCCTACCCTCATACACTAAGGAAAAACTGCATCATCTTACTATAAAACTACTGTCCATTTATTGGTATATAAAACGTTTACCCTTACCCTCATACAACTAAAGGAATACTGCACATCTTACTATAACTTACTGTGAATTTTATTGAGATATAAGAACGTTTCCCTCCCTACCCTCATACAACTAAGGAAATACTGCATATCTTACTATAACTTACTGTGAATTTATTGATATATAAGAAACGAACGTTTCCCTACCCTCCCCTATACCCTCATATCAACTAAAGGAAATACTGCATCATCTTACTACAACTTACTGTGAATTTATTGATATATAAAGAACGTTCCGTACCCATCATACACTAAATGAAATACTGCACATCTTACTATAAATTACTGTGAATTATTGATATATAGAACGTTTCCGTACTCCTCATCAACTAAAGGAAATCTGCAATCATCTTACGATCAGACTTACTGTGAATTTAATTGATATATACGAACGTTTCCTACCCTCATACACCTAAGGAAATACTGCATCATCTTACTATAAAACTTACTGATAATTTATTTGATCTATAAGAAAACGTTTCCCTACCCTCATACAACTAAAGGAATACTGCATCATCTTACTAATAACTTACGTGAATTTATTGATATATAAGAACGTTCCGTACCCTCATACAAGTAAAGGAATCCTGCATCATCTTACTACAACTTTTCTATGAATGTATTATAATAAAAACTTTTGCCTGCCCTCAATACTACTAAGGAAATACTGCACAACCATCTTACTACAACTGTACTGTGAATTTTATTGATAATAGAACGTTTCCTACCGCTCCCTACCTCAATACAACTAAGAATACTGCATCATCTTACTATAACTACGGGGTTAATTTTATTGATATATCAGACGTTCCTTTCCCTACCCTCATCAACTAGAAGAAATCTGCATCATCTTACTTACAACTTTTCTATGAATGTATTGATACCTAAAACTGTTAGCCTACCCTCATACTAACTAAGGAAATTACTGCACATCTTATACAACTTACGTTCATTTATTGATATACAGGGAACGTTCCCTACCCTCCCCTACCCTCATCCTACCAACTAAGTAATACACTGCTTATCTTACTATCACTTACTGTGAATTTATGATATATAAGAAGGTTTCCCTACCATCATACAACTATAGGAAATACTGCATCATCTTACGATAACTTACTGTGAATTTATTGATATATAAGAACGTTTCCCCCTACCCTCATACAACTAAAGGAATACTGCATCATCTTACTATACTTACTGTGAATTTATGATATAGAGAACGTTTTACCTACCCTCATACAACAAAGGAAATCTGCAGCATCTTACTACAACTTTTATAATGGTATTGATATATAAAACTGTTTACCTACCCTCATACAACGAAAGGAAAACTACTGCATCTCTTACTATAACTTACTGTGAATTATTGATATATAGAAACGTTTCCCCTACCCTCATATACAACTAAAGGAAATACTGCAATCATCTTACTATAACTTTCTATGAATGTATTGATTATAAAAAACTGTTTACTACTACCCGCATACACTAAAGGAGATACTGATCATCTTACTATACCTTACTGTGAATTTATGATGTATAAGAACTTTTCCCTACCCTCATACACAAAGGAAATACGGCAATCATCGTACTAATACCACTTTTCTAGGAATGTATGATATATAAAACTGTTTACCTACCCGCATCAAACTAAAGGAATACTGCATCATCTTACTATACTTACTGTAATTAATTGATATAAGACGTTTCCCTACCCTCATACACTAAATAATTACT